>KK112296.1:164233-187974 GCA_000611955.2 Stegodyphus mimosarum | reverse complement strand
CACTATGTAGGAGTATGATAAGATCGTGCACTCTGTATTTTAATTCATCTGTAATTTTGGATCCAAATTTATAGCTTTATTTTAGAGATATTCAGTTTGTTGTTATATCGGCTATATGCAGTCATTGGAACTGAGCTTTATGTCATAATTTTCAGATCATCTGTCTGCCACATCAATCAGAAAATTAAAATCTTACAATTATTTTCAAATGAAGTCTCTGCCTGTGTAAAATTCCCAAGTGGAATTTTAGTACATGCCCATGAAAAAGGCTGACTGGATGAGTGTTACACATTGCACTGATTGGAAAGAATATGGAACCAAAGAAAAGGCACTGTATTTAATAAATCATGTGTGCTGATTTGGGGCTCATTCAAGGCTAATTTCACAGGTAAAGTGACGTGAAATGAAAACAAATACTGCTAAATACCAAAATGACTGACATCTAGGCTCCAGTCATTGTATATTTGCTTAAACAAGATATTTTAAGAATAGGCTTAGATCTATTAAATGGATAGAGTGGTTAGCGAGAGAAGAAAAAGCCATAAAGTAAAAATTAAAAAAAAAAAAGATTTAATAATGGTTGCACAATACATAAAAAGCACAGATTGGATATTCCTCCTGAAGTGATAGTTCAAAATTTCAAAAAGTGCTGCATTAGTAACAGTAGTTATTATATAGCAATGGATATATAATAACTACTGTTACTAATGCAGCACTTTTTGAAATTTAAGTTAAAAAGTGGATAGTATATATGGAATATGGATGGCAGCAATTATGATTTTGAGCATGAGAAGGCCATAAATTCTAGAACAGAAGGTATTGAAAGTGATGATGACATCCCCAAAAGTGGAAAGTGAATTTTACAAACGATTTGGATACTCAGATTGTGATTATGGCCTTTTGATGGATTTGCATGATCTCCCCCTCCCCTTTTTGGATAAAGGCTACATTCAAAACATACCCCCCCAATTAAAAGATTAAAGTACTTTACTATTGCAATATTTATGTGCTAATTACTTAGAGTGTCCTATTATTACTTTTAGTCCAAAGGGGTTAGCCCAGATGGGCTATTTAGTCTCGAAAATGCATTTTTGTCTCAAACACTTTTCAAATTGCTGCTATCAAATATTATCTCCCTGTATTATATCTAAGGAAATTAAATAATGAAGAATTTGCATGAATACTTTTGTCGCACTGTGAGAACCATAATATTTTGAATACCATAGTCCTCCACCCAAATATGGGCAACAGGAAGCCCGGATTTTGAATTTGTTTTATTGCCTATTTCATATTTTGTAAAACTTTAATGAATTTCTGATTTAAAAAACTCAATGACTTAAAGTGAGCAGTGCCAACACTGTATGGAATAAAATATTTTTATCTCCAGTGAATGAAACTGTCTATCAAAAATTCTAAAGATATGCTGTTTTTAAATATTTTTAGCCGAAATGCTCTCGAAACATGTATGTGTGGGTAAACGAAAAAAAAGACACCCCTTTGGGTGTAATATAAAATATGAAAACTTTCAAATTTTATTTATTTATTTGTGTATGTTTATGTTTTGGTACTTTTCCATTAGTCAGACACAAAATTTGCCAAATCATATTCTTTGTTTTAATGACAATGCAACTAACCAGCAATATAAACAATTTTTAAAATAAACAAATCATTTAATTTAAAATTAGTTACTTTTCTAAACTTCAGATATAAAAAAGTGCTGTATTTGGTAATTTCTTGCTTAGTCCCAGCTAAAAGAAAAGTTCCTATGTTTTTTGCAAGATTATTGAATCTGTATCCGGGTAATTTAACTTTTTCTAAAGCTAAATTGCAGGAGTATTATGGAGGTTGGCTCACGTTCCAAATATTCTTGGCACATAAACAGAAATATACAATTTTTTTTTTCAGAAAGTAAGATTTAAGTTTTATTTCTGTCAAAATCTTTCATTTTGATGAGCAGTATATATTACTTGTATGTGAAGTAAGTTGTGAAAAAAAACTAAATAAAAGTCAGAAGAACTCTTTGTCATGATTTTTATTTTATTTTAAAGTTCATTTTTTAACTGAGTAAAGGCTTTTGTAGTTATCATAAAATACAAAAGTAATATATATATTAAAATTTATTTACAGCTTAATGTAAAAATATACACTTCTTTACAAGAATATAAGATAATCAGAGAAGTATAAATTAGTAAAATATCATCAGTGGCCATTTAAAAAAAAAACCAGCATTTTATATACAAATGCTTAGAACGAAAAAGTCACTGTTCTAATAAAACCACAGAAAATAACATAAAACTACAAAAGAGCAGTAAATCTAATGTGACTTATGTTTTGGAGATACTAGACTGCATATCACACAGAATTTGCTCCAAAACTTTTTCTAATGCAACACTCGCACATAAAAATAGAAATATCTAATACAAAATATCACACCAAAACTTAAGCTACTTTAATTTTTAACAAATAAAAATTTAATATTTTTTTGAATCAACAGAGCAAAGACTACTCTCTTAAACTTTTCATTCTATGACACTTTTATGCTTTCCCCAACCATGAAAACATTTTGTGAATCGTTTTGATTCTTTTCCTTTCAATGTAAGCATGAGCTTTCGTTGTTGACCTTGCTGTTTAGCTCGCAAGCTTTGTACATATACCTGCATAAAAAAAAAGAAAACACAGTCTGAATGAGAATGTACATAACATATAATAAATAATATTCAATGTACACAGTGATATTTAAATAAATTTCATTTAAGAATTGAAAAAAAAAAGGTCCATGTTCATTCCAAATCCACTGTCTGTGATACTGATATGAATTTCTGCATGGGGATCCACTAAAGAACAGACAATACGACTTAAAAGAGAAGACAGTACAATAGGTACAGGCTATAGGTTGTGTTATTTCAGTATGGCAATGCACACATGAGCTATCTACCTAAGGAAAGGGATGTCTTTGTGGAGGACTCTCATTCACACTACACATGGAAAAGTCTGCGTGTTTGAGCTTCCCGGACCTTACTTAACCACTGGTTAGGCCACAACAGGATGCATATATACTACTATTAATGTTTTCTTTAAAAATAAAAATTCTTAAAGAATGATGAAATCCTCTGATGACTTTTTAAAGAAATTCCAGAAACAAGTTAGGCAGAAATTAAGAAATCAGACTTGAATAAAAATAATAAGCTTTAGAATAAAAGAAATAAAAAAATTAAATTACATAAATATGCAAGATAAAAATACACAAAACAAAATCCTAATATTAATTTGCAATTCCCCCTTTAACCTCTATTTTAATTTCAATATTTCCTCTTTTTGCCCAAAAAATAGTAATTGCTTATAATAAACCTTTCAGAACCATATCATTTCGAAACTAATTAGGCAAACAAAATCTACTGAAACTGAAATCAACTCTTTTTGGGAATCATAACTTTTTCACTTATGCTCAACTTTTTTTCGGGTTACAAGGCACTCCTGTTCTTATTGCTTCTAGTTGTTAACCATGTTATGATAAAAATAGGTAAAGATGTGATCAAGATGAATACACAAATTATATCCAGTGCCATGTGTAATCCATAATCTGAATGTACTTTTCCATTCAGAAATAAAATGTGTCAAATTGGAACAAAGACTAACATTTGACAGCATGTTTCTACGCAAGTACGCGGATGTCAGCACGTGTACGCATGCATGCATACACACATACATATTACTTACGTAAGTTACCATTTAAAAATGCAAACTTACTTTAATGTATTCTGCCCATATCTAAGCGTGCTGCATGCAATTTGGGGGATGCTATGTTAATACTGATTATATAATATTAAACAATATATAAAATATTTAGAAAGGCTAACATTTTAGAAAATAATTAATGATAAAATTCTATATAATTCCATTTATTTAGCTGACACTTTAACATAACTGTAAGCTTTTCATCCTCATCAGTTTGTAATTCTATCACAAACAGGATGTAATTTAGTAAACATATCAAATCTAGAAAAACAGGATTTAGTATCTTATACAATTGATATTAAGTATTTAGAAAGACAAAAATTTAATAAACAACTTATGATAATATTTTAAAAAATTCCATTCATTTCGTTACTGACAGGTCGTCACAGCTGTAAATTTTTCAACCTCCTTGTTTTAGAAATATAAGCTCTAATGGAAAATTCTGCCCATTTGGGAAGTGAAAGAAGATAATACATTTTTCATACTGTACGGCCATTAGGTTATTTTGAAGCAGAAGACATGAAAAATGAGCAATGCCCTCACTGGGATTTGAACCTGGACCTCTTGAATACGTGCCGAGTGTGCTAAC
The DNA here is from genome assembly GCA_000611955.2 of Stegodyphus mimosarum. Lineage (NCBI taxonomy): Eukaryota > Metazoa > Arthropoda > Arachnida > Araneae > Eresidae > Stegodyphus > Stegodyphus mimosarum. The sequence goes on along the minus strand of KK112296.1, from coordinate 183,650 downwards.
TATTACACTATGAAGGCATGCAGAAAGGAGGGAGAAAATACCTTATATACTTCCCTTTTAAAGGGTGACTAGGGATTAGGGACCCAGTCACCAAATCCTGGTTGTGAAGAATCATCATCCACCACCTTTAATAGTTCGGGCACCACTGTAGAATTATTAGGGTTTTTTGATGCAGGAGACATGAAAAATGAGCAATGCCCTCAACGAGAACCGAGACTCAAACACACTCTGAGTGTGCTAACTGTTACACCACGAAGGCATGTAAGGAGGAAGAAAATACCTTATTATGTCTTATATATTCAGTAATATTTATTATACAATATAATTTCTGCCTTAACTTAAGACTTCTTGCTAGCGTGATGGTAATTTGCAGATACCATTTTTGAAAAAATGTCTTTTCATTGGAGGAAAAGAACTCAAGTAGTGCTTGGCTGACATCCGATTCAGTTTTGAATTTTTTCTCTTCAAAAAATTTCATGAGAAGAGACACAAGTGAGAATCAGATTGTGCTAAGTCTAGAGAGTATGGTGCATGCAGCAGAATTTTTCAGCCTAGCTCTGCAATTTTCTGACAAGTCACCAAAACAGCATGTGGTCTAGAATCATTATTATGCAGTATGATATGCTTCCTAATGAACATCGCTGGCCTACTTTTTTTTCTTGGACTGCTTTGTTTAAATTTTCCATTTGCTGACAGTATCTCTTCGAATTCAGCTTTTTTTTTTTTAAGTTCCAAAAGCGTGTAATGCACATGTCCTGGGACATCCCACGATATAAAACCATTCTCTTATTCAGGATCATACCATTTCAGAGGTGGCGCAGACAGGTTGTCTGAGCTCACAGTGTGACCTTTTCCAAACTATGTTTTTGTAAGCAATCCACTTTTTAACCCCAGTTGTCATTCGGCCAGAAAATGATTTGTTTTTATTCCAAGCAAGCACAACTGTGCATATCATGACTCAATCAGGCAGATTTTTCTCACATAACGCATGATACATCCATCTGCAATATTTATAGATCAATCCTAGTTTCCAAATATGGTCTGAAATAATTTGTTGAGCAGAATTAATCAGCGATAAAGATAATTTCTAGTTAATTTCCATTCACGGTTACAAATTTTATCAGAATTGAAATTCTAACAAGTGTCAAGCTATAGTAAGAAATTAGGAAATTTATAATTACTTATATACTAATATATGCATTTGTATTCATGTTTCAAAGAAAAATTTAGTAAATAAAAGAGACAGCCTGTCATTGTCACATTTGGAAAATTTTCACTAAAACTTAGAATGTTTAATTTGTTTATTTTTAGTCTAAATTAAAGTATGATATTTATTGATTAACTAAACATTTTAGAATTATTTAAAATAAATAACGGCCTGAAAATATAATATTTATCTTTCTGCATATTTGAATTACAAACTGCAACCAACAAAAATGTATTGTAGGCACCAAACTTTAGATTTTAGGAGAGAAAAAATGTATAAATTAAAATTTTTTTCCATGCTATATTATTATTGTTATTTATGTATGTTCAGATACATATCTAGAGAGCAACATTGTTTATTTTAAATAATTATTATTTTGTTAATAAACTCTCCTTTTCTTAAAGAAATTTTTTCTGGCTCATTAAGCATAATTTTTTTAATGTCAGCTGTTTTCGTATTGCGTATTCAACTTGCATTCAATTTCAGTTTGAGATCATTTATCTAAAATGTTCTGCATAATAGTAGTTATATTATACATATTAATTACCTGAGCACTTTTGTACGCTAATTTTATTTCCACTTCACTGCATTTTGCACCAACCCATATAAACACGTGTGTTCCGTTATCAAGAATCATGATGTCATCATCTGCAAGATCATCTTGGCAAAAATCTGAACATTTTTCAGAGATAGAGAAATATCCTTTTTCATTAGAACACCTAAAGAGTCTTGTATGGTTCATAAAATCAGCATCCTATAGGAGAGAAAATATTTACATCTATTAGAATTATTTACAATTAGTAACTAAATTTACTTCTGCTAATTTTCTTCTGCTTCTAATATATAAAAAAGGTAAGTTGTAAAAGTTAAACAATCCTGCATAAATACTTAAATTTTAAAATAATGCAAACTTTCTATACTTGGGAAGACTTGTATTGGAAACACAGATATTTATCTTACATTAGAGAAGGAAAATGTGTGTGCCATGGATGCAGTCAGCTGATCAAGGTCAAAGGGATTCTCCTTTCCTGTGTGATGTGAAAACATATGAAAGCATGGATGAATTTGCCCTATCCGTGGAAAAAGTGAGTGTTTGTTATTTAGCACTGACTGGGTTGCAATTTATTATTACATTTTACTTAAAGCAAAGATGAGTTTTATGCTCCGAAATTTACATTTAGTTTAAAATACTGTAAATGTGTTAAACAATTTAATGTGACACAATATTTTAATCTGAAGCATTGTATCCAGTAAAGTTTTTGATTAATTACATGAGTAGATTTTTTTGTTAGCTTTATAGCTTACTTGTCTGCAAAACTTGAATTACATTTTAATTGATATGCCTTCATTTAATGTTTATTTAATACTATTTATTCATTATTTAATTTTGTTGAATTTTACTCTTATTGCTATGTCTTAAAACCAATACATAACTTTAAAGTTGGATTTATTCTTTATTTTTTAATTCTCTCATTTTCATTCTCATGTATTTCATACCATAGTGAGTTTCATGTAAGCGCTTATTTCACTGATCTTCAAACTAGGTGTGGCGAAAATTTTTTTAGGCTGATAAGGTTACTAAAAAAAACTGCATAACAGGGGTCCAAATATATTATAGTAAAAATATATGCACCCAGAGAAAACTGAGCCACAGCTACAAAACATGGCATACAGATGTGGTTTGGTGAGTCGTGTAAATGATTGCTGTTGCAGCACCAATCAGCATTATAGAGTGATACAATGTACGTCTGAAGTGCACAGCTGGTAGAATTTAAAAGGGCAGATTTGGCAAGTGACAAGCATTTACAACTGTGCTGACAGCTTGAATACACAACATTGTAATGAAAAATACTTTTAAGACATACTTGATGGCATTATGAACAGTTATCAGACTTTGCGAGGTGTAGCACCATAGGCTAAAAGAGGCTGCTTGATCAAACAGGCAGATCAGCTGGCATATGGTCAAAGTGATACGGTTGTTGTCCGTTGCTGGAACCAGTGGCTCAGAGAAGGCCTAGCCAGTTGGCGTAGTGTCTCGAGATATCCCCAGGCCACAAATACATGAGATGATTGCACAATTAGAAGAACTGCCAAGTCCGCACTAACAGTTATCTTATCATCAATTCAACGCCATTTGCAAACTCACCGGGATCCCAACACAGCCAGGAATATTATTCACAGAAGATCAGGTGATGCTGAGCTCAGATCTCAACATCAAGACGCCTACCACTGACACTACACCATAAGCAGTGTTGTCTTGCATGGAGCGAATTGGAGAAATGTGATCTTCAGGGATAAATTACACTTTCTTCTTAGTGTGAATGACTACTGCATATGTGTCTAGAGATGGAGAGGTGAGTAGTCCGATGTACCATTTGTTACTGAGTGACACACAGCCAAACCACAGGGTGTGACAGCCTGGGAAGAGATCAGCTGGGACAACCATTCACCAATAGTTACGTTGCGAGATACTCTGACTGCTTATACTAGCATATCATCCTGGTTTTGTTTTGCAGCAGGATAATGCTCAAGCACATACAGCGTGACTTTTCAAACAATGTCTTCATGTTAATATTGTTGACTGGCCTCCAGACCTGTTGCCTGTTGAACATGCTTGGGATATGTTGGGCAGGCAAATTCACCTGTGTATAAATATGTTCCAGACCATTGATCAGTTGCTCAATTTGCAGCAAAATCTATTGCAGAGGGACATTGGCAACTTTACAGACTCCATGCCCAACTGAGTATCGGCTTGTATAGCTGCTAGGGGTGGCTTTACCATTTACTGAATCTTTCTTTGTTTCTTCGCCATAAACAATATGCTTTTTTCACCCCAGTTTTTGATCAGACGTTTATTGAATCAAACACTATACTACTCCAGAGTTTCGTAAATGTGGCTCAATTGTTTCTGGGTGCAAGTATACACATTCCTGAGAATTTGGTGTCACAATTTGGTTCGAGCAAGTACAATGGGGTTGCAATTCTAAGACATTTGGTAACCACTGATTTATGTGTTATGTTAGAAAATAAGAGGCTTATTAATTTATAAATAATGTGATATTAAAATCATTTTTTCACCAATTATATTACAGAAGTAAAAAAAACTTAAAAAAGTCACAATGTTACTAAAAAGTAGATTATTTTCACATGCATAATTTTACTGCCCAGATAAGATACACTTTTTAATAATCTAGAAGATAAATGAAATATTTTATACTATGTAGAAAGGCCACAACTTGTTATTTTGGTTGGAAAAGATTTTTTTGGTTGCAAAATTAAGGCAACACTACTTCTTTCAGATTAACTATTTCTTCATCAAGCGATTATTATCAGTAGTCATTAAAAAAATACTGTTCTAGAATGATCAACTTTTGCATGATATGTTTTTCAGACTATGAATGACACAAAATAGCAAATTTAATTATACTTTTCAAGACAAGTCTCTGCAGTTAATTTGTGTATAAGACTGCATCTAAGTTGACTTTTGTACCAATGAAAAGAATTAGCACAAAAATTACAACAAATACGGATTAAAAAAAAAGAATGAAAGAAAAGATCCTTTCCTACTTTGACTATGGCAGGTTTCCTACCCTCAGAAGACGCTCATAAACTTATATATTTACCTTATCATATGGCTTTTTACCACCAAGGGCAACCCAGAAGAAATTTTCAGGTTCTTCTCCTTCATTCAGAACTTGAATGCTATGAGTTTCCTAAAAAAATAAATCTTTCAGTTTACTGCAGAACTAAAATGAGCAAAAGTTAGAAGAATACATTTCATTTCAAATAGTCAAACTCAAGATAACCGCTGCAACAACATTAGTAATGTTATTCATCATAAAACTTATTTCTGAAGAATATTTAAGGGGTTTGTTGACAAATGTCTGCCTATTCTTTCAATATAAGCAAATTCAGTTCTTTATTACATAAAAAAAAATGCAGTGAAGTACTGAAAAAGTCCGTTGCTACACAGAATACATCCCCAAAATTCTGCTGAATTAAAAAAATGGTATACTTTATTACATTATTAATAAATATTTGCCGAATATGACCTTTTAGAATTTTTTCAATTAGTATCAATATTGAAAAATAGAGGGCACCATAATTCCATTTGGGCAGATAGCCAATTTTCATTTTGGGGGAACATTTAATTTTTCTGCACTAAAATGGTTAACTTTTTTACATGAGGAAGTGAAGTAACATTTACAGATTCATCACTACATGATTCATTCATCCAAATGTTATTCTTACAGCACAAAATGTGCACATACATTGATTATATTCAAATACTTTGCAAACCTAAAGGTTTTGTTAACGTAATTGCATCCTTCACCAAGTAGAAAATTTGGTGAATTTTTTCAGGCCTGTGCTGTAGATCGTCTGCAGAGCTGAACAGGTTTTGGATGTATATACTCCCCCTGCCATTTCTTATAACAGTTGAAACTTGAAAATATATACCTCTTGCGTGGATGTTCGTAATTAGATAATGGAAAGATTCTCACAGACACATTTTTTTTCCCTCTAAACATATGTTTCAGTTCTTTAAATCTGCTCATTATCAAAATAAAAATCCCTTTGGCAGAGAGTTTTAATTTTTGAAAGAGAAATTAGTCGCATGGACAAATATGGAAAAGGGGCAAATGAATGAGTAAACGAACTTTTGTTGGCACCACAAGTGGTTGCATACTTTTACTGACTTTTGTGAGGATCCTGCACAATGCATTTGGAACAAGTTTTCAATTGAACACAGGATTAAAAATCATCTGCTTGTTTAGGTAAAGAGTTACTTTCAAAAGTGTTCCCTTTCGAAATGCTATATCATTTTCAACCATCACTTTTTTTAGTATATTAAAAAAAAAAGCGTTCTAACAATTTAATTGGTGCAGAATATTTTGTATGGTACTCCAGAACGATTATAAAAGAATGAAATATTTGTATAAGGTGATATCATACTTTATTCTCTTTTGTTGCTAGTTTTCAGATTAGGTTATAGAAATATAGAAAAGCATGCAGGGGCTATCTGCCTAGTAAGAGAGATGCCTTTGTGGAGGACTTTCTATGGTAAAGTGGCTTGTATTCACCTAACATAAGCGGAACACACTGAAAACCAACCATGCGGCTCACCCATTCGCCTGGGATTGAACTCCCAGTATTCAGCAGTTCAATCTCTCGGCTACTCATGGGGCTGTTAGTTTTCAGATTTTATTTTCTGAGTACAGTTTTTATTTATCATTAGTTTAATATATTTTAAGCTGCACACTGTGAAATAATTTGAATACTTGCATCTCATAGTTCTACACCTTTTTTTGCTATCATATGAAAGATCTATTTTAAAATTCATTTTATGAAACAGGATAAAACCTGCATAAATCATTTTCAATTAAAACATAATGACCTCAATAAACTTTTGAAAATGTAAAAAAATAGCTCGCTATTTTTTCTAAGAATGGGTTTTCAAGGAAATATATTTAAAGTTCCCTTATTTAAGAGAACAATCCCTTGCTACTTAATGATTAGAATGCGGAACTATCATTTTTTGAGGTAATTCAATGAACTTTATCATGAGGCAAGGATGCAATCAAATTGGGATATCTTCATAACGGTGCCACAGCAAGAGATAATGTGCACAAATTGAAGATCAGTTTCTCCCTTGAAACTGATTATCGACATCCTTATGCAAGTTCGATTTTCCTTTCAGTTACTGATTCATTAATTAAACAAGGTATTATATAAATCTTCGGAATCTTTATGAAAAACTGGGACTTTGAATAAGTATCTGAACTTTTAGGTAAATCCTTGAATTGTTATAAAGCTGCCGCAGCTTTATGAAAAATGGTGGATTGGTATCAGAACAGTTTTTCAGGTCATGCTTCTAGGAAGATTATTTTGGGGGTATTTTAATAAAACTTTATTTTTACCGAAATAGGTTTTCAAGGGGAAAATTTTAATAGCAATAATATGGGAAATAAAAGAAATAGATAAATAAATTTTAAATAGTTTTTATAAGTTGATGCTAACTAGTAATGTCACAAAAATCGTAATTTTCAGTGTCTTTTATGATACTTCATTTTTGAACTCTGTTAAATTATTCTATAAAAAATACTGGACAAAGAAAATCTGAGGTAGCTTATATTCCTAAAAGATTATTGCGCATTGGCTATATGCAAGATAAAAAATTCTTAATTAATTTTTTAAAGGTTAAATGTATTTTATTTCACAGGTTAAATGGTTGCTCAGATTAATAAAAACTAGCTTTCAAATCGCATTCAAGTTCAAGGAAAAAAAAATAAAATATATACAGTATTCTCTTGATTATCTGGGGTGCATTATCTATGCATATCCACACATACACACTCAACGCTATGTGCGAGAGTATGTGAAAAACAAACATGCACAAAATCAACCATGAAAAAAGATTGTTTCATGTACAGAAGTCAGAGATTTATCTAATTGTGGAGAAGTCTAGGCAATAACCGCACTTGTTTGTCAAAAAGTTGGAAACGTAAAAATTCTAGACACCTGGGGAAATTTCATGACAATTTTGCTAACGAGTTTTCTCATTTATACTTCCAAAAAGTATCATATAGGAAACATTTTGTCATATCATTTTTTTAATCCATAAAACCAGTCCAATTTTGCTAATGTTTCCACCTTCGCTACAAGAGATCCTGGTTGTATTTTTATACGTTATAAGCTATAAAAGTATACATCTTTTTTTTGGAGGGGACTATGAAAAACTCCCATACAGACAGCTCATTCGAAGGAATATGAACTGGAGTTGATCTAGCTGTTTTCAGCAATATTAACCATGGGCCGCTGATGGATCTTAACAATAGTTTCAGTACTGGTAAAAAATCAATGCATGATTTTCAACACTGCTACTTATATTCTTTACAGTGCATAAGTTGATGTATATTGCATATCAATAGATAACTGGTCAGCAAGTTCCTTATCACAGGTATTATAGCATGTGGCTTAGCAATGTTTCCTATTTTGAAAAGAGCTGAGTTTTAATTTTCCCATTTAATCAAAAACAGTAAGACCTACTTTCAAGTGTTAATAAAAGAGCTGAAATGCAGAAATCAGAACTTAAATTTACAATGTATTCACATGTCTTATGATTTACAGACACACATTTTTATTCAGAAAATTTGCTTCCATTGTTCTTTGTATTTTTCTTATGAAGTTAACTAAGGCTTTTAATTATATATGAAAATTTCACTTTCATTTCTTTAATTCATGTGATCTTAGACACAGTAGTGTAGCTCGAGGGGGCTGGTCTGCCACCGATGACATAATTTGGAGGGGCCAATTTCATGTGAAATAATATTTGATGGAGGTTAGTCCCATAGATCGTTCAAGCAAATAAAGAACATGATTCTGAATTAACATATGGAACTAATTTAAGAAGAAAAATAAATTTTTCTGTAGATCAGTATTCAAAGAAATCACAGTGAGATTTCAACAGCCACACGCTCTTATGCCATTTTTATTCATTCAAAACTTGAAAATTGCGAATACCAGCTAAACTGTGATCTCGATGCATTAAGCCTACAGGGGGTAGTAAGATTAAGCAATTCTTTCTTTACAAATACGAGCAATATCTGTCAGACCTAAATTTGTAATACAAGCTGTGTTTGCACCCACTGTGGTGTGTAACTGGAATATGAGCTGAGCTCATTGAGAACCATCAAAAGGTTAAGAGAGAAGTGTTTCAAAGTTCTATTTCTGTTATTATTGCTAAAGAAAATGAAACAGGAATGTGGAAAGTGGGTCCTGTTGATGTTTTGCTATTTGTTCTAAAATGCAGTTCTTCAGATAACATTATTTTTTACTGCTGAGAAATTTTTTTCACAACTGCTGTTTCTATTTGTGCGAGTTTTTTAAATAAAAATCATTTGAGAACTACAAATGATTAATTATGCATTTAAGAAATAGTTCTGTTCTATCAGCATGGTACTCTGTAATAGGTAACTTTGCAAACAAATAATAATAATAATAATACAATTTTAAAATGATGGCATTAAATTTTTTTTAGAAGTAAAACTAGATTTTTAATTTATTTTTCTCTGTGACATTTTCACATTCAGTCATTTGCTCATACCAGCAGTAGAGACAAATTCAAGACTGCCTTGGCGGACACATTTAGGGTCCGCCCCAGGCAGCAAATGATCTAGCTATGATGAATATAATTTAAACTGAAGAAATTTATAGCACAGAATATAACCTTTCTAAGACAATCTTTAACATGTCTGAAAGTTTTGGTTTTCTATGAAAACGATTGTTTAAAAACAATGTTTTATGTATATTTTTAGAAAGACTGGTTATTTAAGAGGTGGTTGTCATAAGTTATCTCACAAAAAATTTGACTATAAAACGATTGAGCTATATTTTTATTTTACCGCTACTTTAAATGTGGTAAAAATTTTATAATGTCCAATGCAGAATAGGCAAATCAAAATTCCTAAATAAAACAAGAATAAAAATATTACCAATGCAATGATTGGGAAAAAAAAAAAAAAGGTTTTAGATGGTTTTAGATTTTAAATTACGTCCAAAGGGTTTTTTTTTTTAACGTTTTGTGTGTTACCTTTTTTTTATTAAATATCATGTTTTTCGCATTTAAACCATAAAATCCAGTTCAACAGCAATATCACAAAATAATTTTTAAATGACCATATCTTTAGAATTTTCGATAGGCAGTTCTGCACACTGGAGATGAAAAGGTAGGGTTTGAAGAAAAGGGATATATTATTTGGAGAAAGAACGAACTTCTAACTTGAATGAATTCATAGAATTAGGAGTTAGATGTTTTCTCTTTCTGTAGTTATTTGATTTTGAAGTGAAAATAAAAGGCTTTAGTAGAAATATAATTGATCTACTGCATGCTCCTTTTAGTAGTAAATATGCCTCCTGTGAAAAGAAACAAACACAGTGCTGGTTTCAATGCATTTTGTGAAAGAAAATGGAAATCATGTTGCAGCAATGATGTTTTGTATTGGTAAAAGCTCCAAATGTGAGTGGAAGAAAAATGAAATCACAATAATTAATATGCTTTTCATAAAACAGTAACAAAATGGCTTCTCCTAGATGAAAGTGTTGCAAAGAAAAAGTTCTAGAAAAATGGCAGAATGGATTAATTTAACAAGAAACAGTACACATTTATTTGCTTTAAAGTGGGACGAAAAGAATGAATGAAAGTGAAAACTTTAAAACAGCTCTGAGTTGATGTAGTAGATTTATGGCAGAGAATAATTTAGTTCTACGAGAAAAAGCAAAAGTTTCATGAAGGCTTCCGAAAGATTTGGATAATAAATTGATCAGTTTCCAGTGCTTTCCTGCTTAGTGGATGGGTCAATATGAAAACCCATCATTATTTTTAAAAGAATGACAATGCCAAAATGTAATTTCCCAAATGGTGTTTTCATTCATGTTCACAAGAAAGGATGAATGGACGAAAATGGTGCGGAATTGTGGATAAGAAATGCTTTCCAGAAAGTCTTTTAGTCTGAGACATGTTCAGATCTCCTCTAACATATAATACAAAAAATTATTGAAAAAGTGTAATACAGACATGGCATTTATTCCAAGTGGATTAACACCATTATTTCAGCCTTTAGATGTGTGTATCAATAAACATTCAAAGAAAACTTAGAACGACACTGGAATACGTGGATGTTAAAAGGTGAAAAAACATTTACAAAGGGAGGCCAAATACATCCCAGTTTAGAAATAGTGTGTGAATGGATAATAAAAGCATGGAATGAAATTAAACTCGACGTAATTCTGAAGTCATAAAAAATTCAATATTCAATATATCTAACAATCTAGATGGAAGAGGATATGATTATCTACTTATGGGTCAGAGTAATGATGATCGTGAAAATAAAACAAAATTCGATAATGTGCCTGAAGATATAACAGAAGACAAATGTGATGAACTTTTCACATTATCTGATTATGAAAATTTTTAAGTCCCTAAGGTATGTTATTTCTTCTAAATAAACAGCATTTAAGTACATATAAAAATGTAATTTTTTTTATGCTCATTCCTTATTTTTAAAGCTATCATTTTTATACTCAGTATATAATGCACACCTGTAAATTTCAATCTTATTTTTGTATTGAAAGTGTGCATCATACACCAGAATATATGGTAATTTAAAATATTTTATTTAAATATATATTCTGATCAATCTTAATTTGAACAAGATATATTAGACATTAAAAGTTCTAAACTGTTTTATAATGTAAACACAATGAAATTTCTTTACTTACATTTTCCACGATTTTTGATAAACACAAATTCTGTGCTAAAATTAAAAATTTCAGATATATTTTATAAATTTTTTGTTAAGTATATTACAAAAAGTACCGTCTTCATAGTCACCAGTCATAAAAATCTATAACGCTAAAAATTATTTAAATATGCAGTTTTATTCTGCACATTTAAATTTCTAATATTCTACAAAACATTACTTAGAAGGCACTGAGCTCTCTATAAAACACAACATAAACACATTAATACTATTGTAAAACACAAAAGTAAGAAACTTGCATTTAATACTGCTTAATACATCATACATAATTTCTCTGCAATCAAATTAAATACCTTATATGCTAATCTGCAATTTTATTTATAAAAAATTGTAAAATACAATGGTTATCATAAATTACAGAAAAATCACAAAAATCACGATTACTGAAAATGTTACATGTAGAATTTTATGAAACTTACCCACAATATACAACACATAGTAAGGTATCAAATAACATAAAAAAGAAATTACCAGACAATCATGGTAGTATAGAAATTAGCACATGTATAGAAAGAACAAATCAAAGGTGTCAGTTTGCTATAGGCAAAGTACCTTCAATATGGAATATGATTGCCTCTAGAAGCAATACAGCACATACAGCAATGTGTAGTGCTTTCAATTATGTGGTCTATCAGTTCCATAGGAAGCGAAAGCCACTGTTCTTGTAAAGCAGTTGCAAGCGCGGCAAGTGTCTGAGGTGGCGGATTGAGAGCAGCTAGACGTCTCCCTAAAGCATTCCAAACGTGCTCGATAGGATTCAAGTCTGGAGATCAAGCTTGCCCCTCCATGCGCATAATTGTTTCTTGTTGAAGATAATTAATTATCTATGATGCGAGGTCTGTGTGATCTTGCGTTGTCATCCCGTAACAAGAAAGCATCAACTATTGCCCTGGCATATGGGCGCACATAAGCATCAAGGATGTCATCTCTATAAACCTGAGCATTCACGGTTACCCTTAGAAAGACATGGAAGTAAGTCTGTGCATCCACCCAAAGGGAAGCCACTTCAAACACAGACACTGTCTCATCAATATGCATCACTTTCACGGATGTTTGACGGATGATAAAGGGTTCCAGGTTCTCTCCATATCAAATAACGCCTACTATCATTTTCTAGACTAAGCCTGGACTCATCCGTAAAGAGAACAGCCCTCCATTGATCAGGCATCCAGTGGACATACTGTCGTACCCATTGCAAACGTTTCCTCCTATGGCGTGATGTGAACGGCACGCAAATGGCTGGTTGCCTCACATACAGACCATCTACCTTTGTGAAGGTACGCACAGTTGACATCGACACCCACTTTTCAGTGGCTGCAGCAAGGGAGGATCTAAGAAGAATTGGGGTAGCGGTTCTATTCGTGCGTGCACATAATGTCAAATATCGGTCATCGGCACTCCTTGCAGCAGTTGGCCGTCCTTGGCTGAACCTCCTAGATGCCGAATCTGTGGTTTGAAATTGCCTCCAAAATCTATGAACCACAGAAGGACTCACATTTAGCCATCTGGCCATTTCTGTTTGACTTTCTCCTGCCTCTAGTCTCTCAATGGCTCTCCATCACAGTTCTGCAGGCAAATGGTGTCTGGAGGTCATTGTTACGAATTGGCTGTCTCAGATTTCTGATGTCACTATCACAGTGAAATATGTGGGCTTGCTCTCGAAGATGGACTTTTATGCTCCTCGCAGATGACGTATTCCGAGTGCAGCGCCACTAATTTGCATATTGCAGTTTTACTCAGCTACTCTTACTTGGCAACATTGAAATTTTACATGGTTTGGCTTATTTTTGAAGGAGTTATCACTATTTTTGTGATTTTTCCTTAATTTATGATAATCAGTGTAATAATAGTTTTGCATGATGTACACAAATAAGTTTAAAGAGAACTTATGTAAATTTTGCATTTGATGTTTAAAACTTATTAAATATTCAAACAACTACATTACTTCAGTCTTCATTTCTAAATGCTAAAATTTAAAGTAAAATTCATTTGCATTAAGTATAAATTAAATGAAATTACCAAAGGAACACTTTGTATTTGGTGTAGATTTAGTGAAGAACTCAGTAAATTTCAAGGGCAAACAGGTACAGGTCCCTGATATTTTATATTTTGCCCTTTTATGTTTCACCTCTATTTTTATAAATGAAATGCTTCACATGGAATTTTTACCCTCCCTTACCACTTTGTCAGCAACATCTATGTTATGAGATTTGATAAACAAACTTGATCAGTTACTTTAAGGAAACAATATATTTACTCCCTCACACCATTAAAAAGTTATTATTAAATTACCAGAGTAGAGTAAGGTGAAGAAAAATAAAGAATTTAAGGGAGTGACAGAACTTTATAGACTGATTTTATGTTACTTAACTTACTGTATCATAAAGTTTGTTGGCTATTTCTTCAGCTAATTTTGCTTCATCTTCATCGCTTTTAGAACCAATCCATACATACACAATGCCTGAATTATTCACTTTGTCAAAAGGTACTTTTAAGATATAGCTGAAATTACAAGAATTAAAAATTTTGAAAATTTAAGAAAAGAGGAAAATGTGAAAAAATGTTGATGTTACAAATAATTACTAAATGAAACAAAACAACACATTTTTAAATTTGCTCTATTAAAAATAATAATAATAATTATGTCATATAGTTGTTATAATAAATTGAATTTTAACTTCATCACAGGGATAACAAGCATTTATGGAAAGGTAAGCAATCACTCAACAGCAATCAACATTACCACCCCTAGATAACTAAAGTTCAGAATATAAAGCAAGCAGATTGAACAAAAACATAGATTGCGTCACTTAATGCTCTGACAGCAGAACATAAGCTAATAAAGAAAAAGAAATTACATTAATCATTGCATCTGGGGCCATTCAGAGGTATGAAATAACAACAATAGTAAGATAAAATTTTTTGAAATATTAAAATTCCCTATCCTATTCTCACATAATTTTGAATAAAAATAGAAGCAACTAACACAAATCTTCTGTTACCTACACTAATGAAATTTAAAAAGATTTTAAAACAATATCAATATAAGAAGAAAAAAAAAGTCATACCTCATTTTTCAACTTTTAAGCCTCATACTGACTTTTATTTAAAAAATATGAAGATTATTTTAATTACACTGGGTCATTTGGAAAAGTTCTGTAGCTTTTCAACTCAAAGTGTATTTTCATCTCTAATTATTTTGTTATTGCTCATATGGAGTGATCTTGGTCGAAGCGGATGTTTAAATACAATCTTTTCTGCCCATACTACAAAATTCTAGCCAGTGCTGTGGCTTAATTTTCCTTTCAGTGCAGCATTAAGAATGGGGAACGTTCATTTTCATCATTTTACGCTGTTTTATTTATTTTTTTTTAAAAGAAAAAAAGTACTAGTATTTGTATTATAATATGGAAAAAGTTTTAGTTTTGATGTTACAGTCCAAAGATGGTATTAAAAGTTCAAGCATAGAGATTTCAGCACTGATGATGATGATGCCTGTTTCTGGATGACCATCCTCTGTAAACAAAGACATATTAAAACTACCTTGTTGATAGCTTGTGGTTGTTGAGTATATATGATTTCATAAAAGTTGAAAAACTCAACAATATCTATTTTGTTGAACATATAATAATGTCACTTAAACTGGCAAAGGACTAAGTAAGGATTATAATTTAACAATTGACTGCTGCTTTGAACGGGTAGAGTAAAAGTGGCTTGTTGTGGGCCAAGTGCATCCTTCTCACTTACTGGTTAGTACTGGGTTCTTGCTTCTGACATTATGTGGCACTATAATGATTACACCAGTACAAATAGACAAAATATTGTAACAATGATATAAAAAAAAAAACACCTATAACTGAGAATTTATACCATACACAGGCTCAGGAACTATCAGGCAAGGAACACTATCAAAAGAACAGTACTTGATCATTTGAAGAAAAGAGTTTGTAAGCTGCTACAATGTATAGGTACCCATACCTTAACATAGCAGGATATGCTTGCTCGAATTTCAGCATTTGGTTCTCTGCGGAAAAGAAATGAAGAAAGTCCCCCTTTTCTTTTTCTTCTTTTCCCTCCCCCTTTTTTCGTATAGCTCTAAAAATTACTATTACTGCAAAATCAGAAGTAGATGTTATGCAATAAGAAACCAGAAAAAGATCATTTAGTAAGTCAAATGTATCTCCTTTAGCAACATCAACAGAAGAAGCTGCATCACAGAAAAAGCAATGCTCTGTGTACGGTGAGACTGCAAAGGAACTGTACACTGCAAATTTTTATTATTAAATCAAATAATAAATTCAGAATAATATTGTTCCCAGATGGCAGTTTTAAAAGCAGAAATTAAAGTAAAATAGCCAGAGGCGACTTATCATTGAGGTGTAGTCTTTCGTTATGACAATGCTTTGCTTCACGAGTATTAAACAACATGGCAATAACTTCTTTACAAATAAAACTCAATGGTATTTTTGAAAGGAATTTTCCAGGTGCCTGAGAGATGGCAAAAGATCATTGCATAAAATGATGATTATGTGATTCAATGTTTCCACATTGCTTCATTCGAAGTTTTTTATGTTTTCACACTGCTTCATTTATATTTATCATAAAAATACTGTAGAAAATTTTGGTTGACCCTATAATATAGGTTATACTTAATTTATACTATCAAAATTTTAATCAAGAATTTAAAATTGGCATAAATTTTAATAATTGTAAGATTACAATATTAACATAAAATTGAAAAATTGAAATTTTTAAACACTGTAAGGCTCTTATTTGCTAAACCTGTAAAGTCTGGTATTATATATACTCATAAAAACAGGATAAATTTAAATAATGTAAGATATTAAATAACTTATAATACATATTTTTCAAACATATTTCCTGCACATACACATAATTTTAATCAATTGAAATTAATGGAAGATAAAAAGAAAAAAAAATTCCACAGCTTCTTCAACTGGTACTATTGGTAACTTTGTGCAACCATATTACTTTGCAATGAAAACAGAAAAGTTAAATTATATGCTATTTTCCAAGCAATTTACAACCAGGGTTAACCATTCTGTTGCCAATGTTCTAAATTTTCAGCTATAAAATAATAAATAAATAATAATAAAAAAAAATCTGAAAGGTTTCAGATTTTAATTACGTCCAAAGGGGCGTTTATTTAACATTTTGTGTGCTACCTTTATTTATTAAATACCATGTTCTTTGCACTTAAACCATAAAATTCAGTTCAACAGCAATATCGCAAAATAGTTTTAAATTGAGCATATCTTTAGAAATTTTGATACACACTCTCACGCACTGGAGATAAAAATGTTTTTTTGTACAACGTTGGTATTGCTGGCTTTGAAATCTTTGAGTTTGTTAATGAAAAATTCGTTAAAGTTTTAGAGAATATTGTTACGAATTTTCCATTTATTTGGCTATTTATTTAGAATTGTAATTAAAATTCCTTTTTATTTTCCCATGCAATGCAGACAATTTTTGAAGAGAAAGCTACATAAAAAAAAAGAAAGTAATAGTCCTTCGGGATTCAAATCCCTTTGGACTAATAATTATCATTTATTATAATATAGCCTATTTGGGCCATTTCTGATTTTCTTCATATTTTTTCACTTAGAAATCATAGAAATTAAAACTAATTAACTAAAAAATTCAGATACTTAATGCGGTTCTAGATTAGCCTGATGAATAAATAATTCAAATGAACTTCACAAAATAGCATATGTGAGACAGATACATGCATCCTTTCCTATCACAATGTTTTAATTTTCATATAACTATACTGTAATAATATAGAATAATATAGATTAGTAAAATTCTAACTTTTAGTTAATTACTACATTACACAAAAATCAGACAGATGGCACTGCTTTTCATTCCCCAGTCATTTTAATGCAAAATCTTAAATTCATACTTACCAGAAAGCAGAGTTTAAAAGACTAGCATCAGGCATAACCTATGAAGAGAAGATGTTTGGTTGGAAAACAATTATATATGAAATGTTTCATAATATGAAAGTAGACTACGCATAATTGCATGTCAATTTATGTAATCATAAATTAAAATAAAAAAAGATAAGAAATGCATCATGTGAAAAAAGTTAATACTTAATTAATCATGAAAATAATATTAATTAACAACATAAAAATTATAAGCAGATTTGACAGGAATCACTTGAATACACTAAAAACATGTACATTCAGGTAATCTGTAAAGCTGTAAACTGCACTACTTAAAAAATATAAAAAATATTGCACTATTTCTGGAACATTCCAAAAGCATGAAAAGAACATACAACAATCACAGAAATAAAGTGCATATGATTCACTGGGAAATATTTCATAAATGGAAAAAATTGCTACTATATTGCTTGAGCAACAACTGGTGCCTCTTTTTACTCACCTAGAGAACTTCTATAATTTTTTAAACTGAGATTTAACACATATTTATTTTTTGCCCACCTCTATTAGCTATCTTCAGTGAATGTTTATTAAATCATAGAATTTCTAATGTAAAAAATAAATCCATTTTAAATTAATTTTAAAATTTCACATGAAAGCATAGGCTTTTGATTTACCTGGATGCATCGCGTGCATATCGGGCTTCCATTAGATCTAATATGAAACATTTCCACAGCAGTACTACTTTTAGGGTCTTTCCTTTTGCCTCGATGAATAACAAAATGTCTTTTAAAATGAGAAAGAAATTTGAGATTCTCTTGTTGCTGGAAGAAATAATAAAAATTAATTGCTAACGATAAAGTTTAATGAAAGCAGCGGCGAATAAATGAAAGAAAGACAATGAAAAAGTACTGTACTTGATATGTTCGAACAACTTCTAATTTATCTCCAAATAATGATTCAAATTTCTTCTGCAAGCTAGTTAGAGGAGAAGAAGTCTGACATTAATTTCAAATGAAATCCAATCATTTATTTTCTGAGGGATAAGTGCATCCTCTCTTTAATATAAAAACAATACAATACAGATGATGATTTTAAAGTATACATCACTTTTTATCAACAATGTTATTTCTAACAACATTTCATGTAAAATAAACTTAAGAACTTACTTTCTTTTAAACCTTTTATTTTATTTATATAAAAGAAATAATATATTGCACTTTCTGGACAGTTCTGAGGTTTTAAAACTGAAATGCATTTCTTCTAGTTATTTTGTTACTGCTGAGGTATGACTTTAATTGAAGCAGAGCATAAATATGGTCTTTTCTGTTCATACTAAATTATTCTAGCATGTGTTGTGGCATAATTTTTATTTCAGTGCAGTGCTAAGAATGGAGAACTCAAAAAGTTAAGGATACAGGATGAGCTCGGTTGTTTAATTCTACTACTTGTTAATATCTTGAATTCTTGAGTTTTGATTCTACTGTTTTAGTTACCGCCCAAGCAGAGCCGTAGTATGTTAGCATCAAGTTAACACATTGTAAATAAGTTAAAGAGTGTAATAAAGGGTAGTTTTAACCCTGTATAGTTACTATTTTCCAGATTTCACACAAGAGTAGACAGGAGAACTCTACATTTGGCGGCCAAACATTCTACTTGGATCTAATGGCAAATAATCAGGATGGACAATCATCCTTAGAAGAGGCAGAAGTCATAGACCCGAAGGTGACAAGCTCACTGGATGGATTTGGCTTTTTAATACACACTATGAGAGCAGCAATTAAACCAGAAGTGGTATTTGACGGTAAAAACTCCGTCACTTCATTTCTGGAATCCTTTGAGACACACTTTCAGTCATATCTGGCATCCGAAAGACAAAAAGTAGACATTACCTCGAGTGCCCTCCAAGGAGACAGGTGGAGTCTTGCTGGAAAGGAATTGGAAAATTCTTACTCAGGGAAGTTGGAAGCCTTACAATTTTG
>KK112296.1:147194-164194 GCA_000611955.2 Stegodyphus mimosarum | reverse complement strand
CCTGATTGTGAAAGATCTTGTCAAACTTGAAGCTGAACTGTACAGCTTTTTGAGCTGAGAAACCTAAAAATGCTGGAAGAATCATTCGGATTAGGTGAAAAGTTCCAGAATCGGTGGATAGGGGAAAATTCGTGGTTTCCTACCCAGGGCAGGGTTGCCACTCAAACAGGAGAATGAAATTCTCTGGTTTTTCCAGGTTTCCCAGGTGTGTTTTAAGAAAATTCCAGTCTATCCACGTAATGCACTTTGGCTGTGCTAAGAGGTAAATTAATTATGATACCACTTGAAAACACAAAAATTTGCCAATTACAGAGGCTGTTCGCACATTTTTTAGACGATGTACATTGTATTCACAAAACTAAATTACATAAAATTCTTGTGTTTTAAATGTTCTATTTGATATCCTATATTCTGAACTATCTTTCGACAACGCAATTTCCAGGATAATAATGCCTTTTGAAGTGTCAGAAGAGGTATTCTATCCCATTCCTCTCGAACAGCTTTCCAGAGTCCTGTCAGGATTCTGGGACAGCGTTTGGATAATGCAGTTTTTAAAATACCAAGAGCACAAAAATCCATAGGTGACACATCTGGAGATTTAGTAGGGACATCAGTGAAGGGTGTGGCCTTGATACCAGTTTTTTGTTCCATTTCGTTTAGGAAATTTACAGTGGATTTTGATGTGTGACTGCTAACTTTGTCCTGATTGAGTCTCACAGATTGATGGCACTGTGGGCAAAGCGATGGTATTTCATTCAGAAAAACTGGCGGTAAAATATGTTCCTGATAGTATTTGGAGTTAATCATGACATTTTTTTGCACTCTCTTTATTTTCAATTTGCCATTAGAAGAAAAACCAGCAACAATCATGAATCCCTTAGAAAAAGCTTCTTTCGATTCTTTGAACCATGCACTTAAATTTTTTTCTCCCCTTTTATGATAATAAATGGCTCTTTTTTTGTTACAATCATTTAAATACACCCATGCTTCATCTATTGTGATAATTGTTTTCCATTTTTCTTTGGATAAGTGTTTCTCATACAGAATTCTGCAGCGTGTCCTGTGTTGAGCAATATGCTTTGGAAGAAGATGATGCACATTGCGTTTTTTCGCTTTCTTAAGATTTAAATCAACGTTTATTATTTTGTTTACAGTGGACACCAAGCATTTTAATGATTTTGCAACTGTCCTTTGACTAGGGGGATTTTCTTTTAACATTAAACAACGTACCTTTGCAATAGTCGAAGATCTCCGTTTTTTCCTTGGATACTTGTTTGGAATTTTTGTCCCACTTGAGGCTCCAATTTGACATTTTTTTCCTTTCTTGTTGATGATATTACCTATCAATGCTTTAGATATCACAAAACCATGACTCTCACATCGTTTTTGGATAGCGGAGTATGCATATTTCTCTTCGGAAAAAGTGTAAATGTAGCCTTCGAACCACTGCTTTGTTAAATTCGCCATTTTGAATAAAAACAAAACTTTCAAGCCACAGATGATAATTTTGACTTTTAAAAACATAGTACAATTGCAATTACTTCTTTTGCAGCAAAAGATTTTTTATTACCGCTTACCAAAATCATCTAAAAAATGTGCGAACAGCCTCTGTAGATATGACTTATATATTATCCTCAAAGATTACTATTATAACTATAATAGAAGTTGTTTTCTCCACTGAAGAATTTGAGATCAGAATCTACTCAATGTGGATAAAAAAATGTTTTTTTTTCCTGACATTTTACAGCTAAACGAAAGAAAGAAATCTACTTAATGATATTTTTAAATAGATTTAGGTATTTTATATTTATTTAGCTGAATAATAAGCAAAAAATATGTGCATTGAATTTCGTGATGTTATGTCATGATACTGCTAGAATTAGTTTCAGGATTATGCCAGAGAAAGTTTCCTGAAATTTAAAAGTATTATTCACTAATAATAAATAAATTTAAGGGGAAGAAGCAACATTAAATGATATGAATAACATTAAAATAATTAAAAAACTGAATTACAATAATCAACGATATTTTGGCGAATATATATTAAATGGTTAGCCTAGATGACTGATTACTATTTTTTTATTTTACTGCAAAATGACAAATAAGGCATTTCTTAAAAAGAAAAAAAGTATTTAAAAGATTTTGCGGTAAAATCCTACTATACGCTGCGGTCTTGGCACGATTTTGAAAATTGCCGCCAACACCAAAATCGCCTGTTTGCTGCTCATCATAATGTCGCCAAATCCCGTGTGTACTAAACACTGAGGCTATTCTAACCTCCACGACACCGCTATACTAGGATTAAACCGATTCTGTTTGATACAAGAATATGTATTATCTTTAGTTCAACATGCACTGCACATGCGCATGCGAGTATTTTGATTCTCGGGGTAACTGGGAACCAAAGTTACTGGAACTTGCTTTGCCTTTCTAAAAGACAATCTGTTTGGAGCTGCAAGAATTGGCTCTATGCCAACTGCTCGAGTGACGCTAACGCGCACCAAGAAAGTGATCAGCTTCCAACGTTGGTGCAAAATTTGCTTTTTGGGGGGATCGCTGTATGAAATTCCCCGACTTTTCCAGATTTACACTAAAATATTCGAATTCCCTGACTTTTTTGGTCAATTTTCAAATTCCCTCACTTTTTCCGGTTTTCCCGGTTGTGTGGCAACCCTGCCAGGGATACCTTCCGCAGTTCTCCCGACAGCCGTACGCGGAAAAAAACAAATACAATGGACGAAAACGTTTCCCAACCAAGCCATTAACAAGCAAGAATGAAAGTTATAAAGCCAAAGACTGCCGGCGCACCTAGAAAACATCAGGAGGAAAGAAGGCTTTAAACGATTACAGAGACCTGAGAAATTGAGGGTCCAGACCCCCTGTACATCGCAAAATCCCTCTAAGTTATATGTAAAAACTGTGGTAGTCAAGAATTCTCAACTACCGGTAATACAGGTTCTTTTGAACAACATACATGTAGAAGAACTTGTGGACACCGGAGCGGAAAGAAATGTTTTAAACCAAAATGTCTACTATCGAAATTTCCCGAGAATAGGATTATTTAAAAATAGTAGCACGGAAATCATAGTCGCACAAGGGAAATCAAGCGACAGTTTTCAGTTAACAGACTGTCCTTGTTGTTAAAAATTTACAAAATAAACTTAATTTAGGTACAGAGTTCCTTAGGGTGGCGAATCCCACAATAAATTTTGCGGAAAATTCTACTGTCTCAGATATGGTGCCAAGGGTGGTGAAAGAGGAAAATACACCCGAAGTCGACCTCCAGCATCTAAAGCAAGGCGAAAGAGCCAAGCTGAAAGAACTTGTAAGTAACTTTTCTACATTATTTTCATAAAAACCTGGTAATACACAGATTGTTACCCATGCTATTGAATTAAAGTCAAGTGAACCATGTAAAGCAAAACCTTATTTTTATGATAAGGAAAAGGAATCAATAACTGAACACCACATAAAACAAATGTTAAAGGATAAAATAATAACCCCCCCATCAATAGTGAATATGCTAGACCAGTTGTGCTATGCAGGAAAAGAAATAATTTGCCCTCTTTGGATCCAAAAGCTTATTGTTTTGCGATCGATTACTGAAAACTTAATAGCATGACTAAATTCCCTATTTACCCTTTACCAATAATAGAAGAAATAATACGGAAAATTAGGTCTACAAAATCACCACTCTTAATCTTACTTCAGGCTAATGACCACTCTTAATCTTAGTTCAGGCTACTTTCAAATAGCCATGAAACCAGAAGATGTGAATAAAACAGCATTTATTACAAAATCGGGCCCTTATTCATTTTTATGCATGCCCTTTGGGCTTTGCGGGGTCTCGTCAACTTTTCAGTGCACTATGGACATAATTCTACATTTCGTCTTAGGAAAATCCACTTTGATTTATCTTGACAACATTTATCCTAACTAGTGACACTATTGAACAACACGTGAAAGATCTCCACGAAGTTTTTTCATTATTAAAAGAAGCATTAATACTATTAATAAGAAAAGAAAGAGGAAAAAAAAAGAAGAATTAACACTATTAAGAATTAATACTATTAAAGAAGGATTATTACTATTAATGCCACAAAATGTAAATTCGCAACTAAGGAATAGCGATATTTAGGGTACAAAATATCAGCTAAGGGTATCGAGACTGACAATTCTAAAATAAAAGCAATTAAAAATTATCCTCTGCCAAATATGGCGAAGAAACTTTCATCTTTTATTGGCATGTGCTCATATTATTGTTCCTTTATCCAAAATTTAGCCGATATTGTTGAACCTCTGTTAGTTTTAAAACAAAAGAAATAAAAGTTTGCATGGACAGTGGAGGCAAACACTGCATTTGAACAATTGAAAATGGCTCTAATTAATACTCCAGTGTTAAGATTCCCAGAAGAGGATGAGAACTTGGAGATCGCGGCTGATGCTTCAGATTACGCCGTGGGTGCGGTTTTAACTCAAAAAGGGCACCCTTTGGCATTTTTCGGCAAAACTTTGGGTCAGACCCAAAGGAACTACACAGTGACAGAAAGGGAAACGTTAGCCATGTTAATGGCAATTCAGAAGTTTAGGGTCTATGTTGGAAAAGCCCCAGTTACAATCTACTCAGATCATGCGGCAGTAGGCAGATTATATTCTGGAAAAAATTTAACGCCTAGATTAATTAGATGGGCCTTAAAGTTACTAGAATACAACTTAATAATTAAGCACAGTCCCGACAAGAAAAATAAACTGGCCGATACCTTGTCAAGAATTAAACTTGATGAAAATGGTGACCAAATTAAATGTGATATGCTAATTTCTCAAGTTTTAAATTCCCGGGAAACAATTATAGTTGAAATGCTGAAGGATCCAGGATTTGGTATATATGTATGCTTATTTAAAGGATCCAGATAATTCTGAACATGCAGATCTTGCTGCAATTAGAAATAGGGCACGAAATTACGAGATCATAGATAATCTGTTGTTCTATACTAAATCGACAAATGAAAACCACGAGCTGAAACCAATCATCCCCACCACACTATGGTGAGTATTTTGCAGGACCTTCATGATGTTCCCACAGCCGGTCACTTTGGGGTGAGGAAATCGGTGCTTAGAGTATGCGAGGCGGTGTATTTTTCGGAACTACAGAAGGTAGTAACAGCATATGTCAGGTCCTGTAAGTTATGTCAGTTAATTAATGATATTAATTATAGCCTGGCCGTGTATCTAAATAGTATTTGCATGACTTTTCATAATGAGATCCTTGGAATAGACCTTCTTGGCCCTTTTCCCCAAAGTGAGTTAAATAAAAACCGATACCTTTTAGTGATTGCAGACTATTTTTCTAAGTGGGTAGAGATAATTCCTTTAAAGTGAGCTTCGGCTAAAATAGTTGCAGATGCGTTCTTACATAAGTATATTTTAAAATACAGTGCATCATTAAGAGTAATAAGCGATAATGGTAGGCAATTCGTTAGTCAAATTGTTGAGAACCTGTGTAAAGGGCTTGACATACGGCATATGAAAATGGTCCCGTACAGACCACAACCAAACACTGCAGAAAGAGTTAATTAAAACATTGTTAAAATAATTAGAAGTTATGTTAAAAATTATCATAAATGCTGGGATGGCTACGTTCATGAACTAGCCTATGCTTTAAGAACTGCCAAGCATGATACAATGGGTAAAACTCCCACTGAATTATTTCTGGGTAGGAAGATTTTGACTCCTTTAGACAAACTTTTTCTTTGTCCAAGAGCGAGAACCAGAATTTAAACAGGCAAATATTCAAAAGCTGATCGATGAAGCTTTAAAAAATTCAGATGTAGCAAGAGAGCAGCAGAAATTTTATTATGACAAAAAAATGCCATGAATCAGATTTTAAAGTGGGGGATAAGGTGTTCAAAAGAAAATTCACTTTCTCTAGTGCAAGAGAGAACGTCGTACCAAAATTCGCCCATAAATTTGAAGCGCCATATATTGTACAGCAGATTGTTGAGGCTGTGATTTTCTTAAAATCAGATTCGGGAGAAAGAATAAAGGCTAGTCCGGATCAATTACAGAACTATTATGAGCGTAAAGACTTCGAAGTGTTAAATGATTTCTTGCAGGCTTCCGAATCAGAAGAGGCGACTTCCCCAGGGAAAACTTTGACCCCAGCACAACTTCCACCATCCGCAAAGAAACAAAGAACAAACCAAACTACAAGGCCTCTGATAAGTAGAAGAATTCTGGAGAAAAGAATCCCTCAATGTGTGGCAGATCCTGCAAAGAAAAAATTCAAGAGTGAAAGAAACATCCTGGCTACAAACAAGAATCGCTGTGTTATGACAAGGTTTCGCAATAGACAACCCCAAGATACATGAAGGAGGCGGCATACAGAAAGAATAGTAAAAACAAGGCCATCGGTCGGTAAAATGAAGAAGACACTTGCCGAAGTTGAATGCACAGAGCAAAGATCAGAACAACCTAGAGTTTACAGGCAAGTGTCCTCGAAGACTGATGAGCAAAGAACCAGTTTCCCGGCCAGTAAATGAAAAAGACACGACACATCATCAGTACATCCTAAAAGGCCACTGATCAGGGTTTAAAAGAGGAAAAGTCAGTTCCCACCAGCGGGCAGGAAGCAGAGACGGAAAATCTCCAATCTGAACCAAAAGTTCTGCAAAAAAAGAATGGCTGAATACCAAACGTCAAAAAATAAAGATAAGTGAATTTTTCAATAAATCTTTTCTGTTCTGTAAAGTTGCATGAAAATGTTTCAAATACGAAGTTACATTGTAAAAGCTATTGCCTCGATTGAGGACTAAAGTTATTTTAGTTTTATTTGGCGAAAGCACAAAGTATAGTGTATTGTAGAAATGTAATGTTAATGTAAAGAACTAGCAGTTTGGTTTTGTTTGTCGAAAGACTATTTATGTTAACACACTAAAAAATCTGGCCTGATACAAGCAGCTTCGTATTAGTACTTGTTAATGAAAATTTATTTTAGGTTCACACTTTTGGGGAGAAAAGGATTCATTCAAGTAAAATTTTCATTTTATTCTCTATTGTCTTAAAAGTATTTGTAAAATGCTGAAATATCTGTTGTGTTAAAGTAAACGATACTTTTAATGAAGGTTTAAAGGTGAAAAGAGCATATATAATGAGTATTTAGTGCTAAAACTTCAAAATGCAAAGTTAATGCATTTAAAGTTTAATGTATTCAAGTGAGTTTGCTCAAAAGAAATGTTAGCTAAATCAAATCATGCGATTTTGAGCGAAAGCTTGCATGGATTTAAACTGAATGTAGAAATATTTGGTATGCATGTGTTTTGTACGGCTCTCCAGCGACACTCTAGTTAATTTTCATGTTTATTAGCTCATGCAGAATCTAGAAATGAATTTAGGGTGTGTCTAAGAAGGTTGTTATGTGCTAACAAGTCGATGTGTGTTTAGGCAGAGTCCTTGTTCACTGTAACACATTACACTTGCGTTTTCACCACACATAGTGGAGAGCCAAAAGAGGATTAAAGTTTAAAATTTAAGCGTGAAATGTAATTGAATAATTGTGGCATGAGATACCGAAATGTTCGGAAAAGCTGACAGAGCTACGCTTAAGACAAAAAGGTTAGAAACTTAATAAAAGACTGTATTGTGAATTTAAAGTGTTATTTAGAAACATGTATTCATAAGTATGGAAGGAAATGACTGAATGACACCTGAAAGATGACGAAGGAAGTGCAGCAGAACTATGATGTAAAGATATCTTTTTGTTATAATTTAAAATTTGTATGTAAATGGGGCTCAAGTCTTGTTAGTTGTAGAATTTAACAGTTTGTAACAGGTTCTTTAAGGACCTTTATGCAAGTCTGTTAAATGTTGGCATGTTCAAATGTAGGGATTTATATTTATTTTAAATAACCAGTTAAATTTAATTTGAAACTCTTTCCTATAAGCCTTCATTCCCCTAACTGTCAGTAGAATATTTAAATTTGGTAGCGCACATAAGGAATGCAAATTCTACCTGTGGAAGAAAAGTTTAAATATTGAGTTCTAGTATGGAAAGTCAGAGAGTCTGGGAAAACTCTGTGTATACTTGTAACGCAAGCTTCGGCATGGCTTAACAGCTATTATCTTCGTGCTACTAAATTCATCTATGTGCTGTAGGATACAGGATTGCATAAGCCCTGTAGTTTAATTCTACTACTTGTTAATATCTTGAATTCTTGAGTTTTGATTCTACTGCTTCAGTTACTGCCCAAGCAGAGGCATAGTATGTTAGCGTTGAGTTGATGCAAATAAGTTAAAGACTGTAATAAAGGGTAGTTTTAACCCCGTTTTCTGTGCAGTCACTATTTTCCAGATTTCACATAAGAGCAGACAGGAAAACTCTACAAGTTAAAATTGTAAGCTTTATAGAAAGTTATCAATAAACTTACTGAAGTTTTTTTAAACCTTTACAATTTAAAAAGGCAGTTGAAAAATAATGTCACCAATAATTAAAAATTAATTCAGACAATCATTTCTCAATCAAATCGTGACACAAAATAACCAGACTTAATCAATAACTACTCTTAAA
Source organism: Stegodyphus mimosarum (assembly GCA_000611955.2). Classification (NCBI taxonomy): domain Eukaryota; kingdom Metazoa; phylum Arthropoda; class Arachnida; order Araneae; family Eresidae; genus Stegodyphus; species Stegodyphus mimosarum. Next base: position 155,631 of record KK112296.1, on the reverse strand, counting down.
AAATTAAATTAAAAAATACACCTGAAAAATAAAATTGGAGTAAAAAAATGCAAAAGTATTAATTATAACAATGTAATAAGACATTAAAAAAATTTTAATCTAAAAGTTATTTCTAATCACACTAAAAGTATGAAAAAAAAAATAAATTATCACTTCTTGGCCACAATACTGAAAAATTGCAGTTCTTACATCTTCATGTTTGCAATTGAGTATTGTGGTCAAGAAATGATGATTATTTTATTTCATAAAGCTTTTTCATGCTGATGTTTATTAAACATCGTTTTCTGTATTTATTAAGCATCTGATGTCTATTAAGCAACTATAATTTCACACAATTTAAATTAAATTTTGCATAATCGATTATTTTTGTAAATTCTTAATGTTTTGTTTATATTTAACAAGCTGTTTTCAGCAGGGCTGTTATACTGTATTAGCTAGTAATGTCCACTGTCTATTACTGAGATGCTACATGAATTCTTTGTGTGCATCTCAGTACTCTCATCGAACGCACATAGATTCGGCAGAACGCAGTTTTATGACAGAGATTTGAACGTCAAAAATACATCAAATTAAATATTATATTCCCATATCTAAAACTTAATCAGCATGTTTATTTCTATCATAACCTTCATGGTTGGTAGCCTGCTCTGTCAGCTGAATGGTGAAACAAGCAGCAAGAGTCCAATAACAAACCATCTTCAATTTTTAAAAAATAAAATAGTTGTGTAAACTAACTAAGTATACTAATATATTTAGTTCTATGACAGCTTTTGCAGAAGCTTGGTCATTTTATGAGCTGGAAATTCCAGCCAAGTCAGCAGAGTTTTACATATATGATTTTAATCTTTAAAATATACATTTTATTTACTTGCATATTTACTCCTCTTTTATTACTAATTTTATCATACAAAAATTGAGGGGAGAAAAATCATGCAAATAATTTAATTACGAAGGATATGGCTGTAGTAACAGTTACATGAAGGCAGTCCATGAAAAATATCCACGGACAAACTACCACTAACTATCACAATATAGTTTATTTAAAAGAAACCAAATTTCATTAAGAATACATAGCAGGCAGCCCATGGAAAATATTCACAGGCAAACTATCACAATATAGTTCATTCAAAAGAAACCAAATTTCATTAAGAATACATAGCAATATTAACATTATCAATATCTAATCTACTTCTTTTATCTTGAATCTCACCCACACTTACTGTTGTCCAGTCCTTAGGCCGCAAGTCATTTAATGCCACAGAAACTGCTGCTTGTGTCATTTGTTGCAGCTTTCAAATTGTCATTAGTGTTATATTCAGTTAGTCTCCTCATACACAATGATCTTCAGAATCATCATGAGAATTAGATATTGCCATTTTCTTGAAACTCTTCACTATTATTGCTTCATTACTCTGAACCCATGCACCCAAAATCCATGAGCAAATCAATTATCAAGACAAAAACAATAACTAAAATAATGAAACCATTTAAAAATTCAGGGAAGCTTGCTTTCTGAATGCATAGAGGATGGGGAAAATACTTAAAAATGTGAGTACTTCCAAAAATTTTCAAAATTTTATGCTAATAAGTTGAGAAAAATATGTGAGCAGCTGTGGTAATTTGATGTTTATATCATGAATGTTCATTGTGAATATACATACCTGAAAGTAAATGTAAGCCAACCCATGTTACTAGCTTCTCTACCTTGCCAAAAATATACAACACATTGATAACCATCTTCTTGTACTTCTTCTTCTTCAGTTCCTTCTTCATTTTCTGGTACCTCCAAAGGAACCCAGTAGCGACAAAGGAAAACATAACAATCTTCACTATAGAAATGCCCTAATATATTAACAAATAAAAATCAGCTTTGTGAGCATGTATACATACACACACACACACACACACCTAAGGGCTTTCTGCCAGCACAAAACAATTTTTAACTTTTGATAGTAATAATTAATAAAACTAATCCAAATAAAATTAATAAACTAATAAAACTAAGCACTGTATTCATTATTAATAGTAAATAAAAAATTGTTCTAAATTAGTGCAGTTACATTAAACTACTTTTAATGTATATAAAATTATGTACCTTTTAATTATTATATACAGATATATATAGAATAAATGAGAAAAATATTTATTTCTTTAATCAGCACGTAACTCTGACAATAGAAAAAGAATCCCTTTATTCAATTTCTTTTATTTACGGCTTCATATTTCTGTAAAGACATGCACTTAAAATTAAACTTTAATACTGAAAATAAAATAAATAAAAATTAACCTCCACTGGCTTATTCTCTTAAGAGCCCCAACCAGATAAGCTGTATTACTTTACTGAGTGAACCAACACAAAACAATAAACAGACTGTCCAATATACTTCAGATAGTTTCATATTCAGGGAGTTATTTCATAAGAAAAGGAGTTTGAATATAATTTGCTGTCATTTTTGAATGCCAGTATGTCTAATTAAAAAAACAGTAAACCAATAGATCCAATTCGAAGTTTTTAGATGCAGAAAGTTTTTATATCCACTCCTATATACACTGGTGTGCAAAAATTAAGGACGAGACGGTTTTTTCAATATAACTTTGTACAAAACCTTTCCAAATCAACACATTTAATACCGTAAGATCCCCAATATGTAAGGACATGAGTAATGTAAGCAACATTTACTAAAAGAGAAATCAGAGGGATAAAAAGAAGCTTTATTGAAAAAGTAGCATGGAGCGCAATGCGACTGAAGGCCGAAACATCCCTATGATGGGTGTCCAGCAAGAAACATCCGGTCTTTAAGAGGGGATATGATCTCCCCTGACTGCTAGGCAGGTTTCACATCATTTGTGCATGCTGGATATGTGGTTGTTAATGAGCTGTTGAGACACTGCTGCTCGTTCCTCTTGTAGCACCAATCGCAGTTTCGGAATCGTTACTGGCGATAAGTTACGTGCTGCCACGGGTCTCCCTAGTAAGTTCCGTACATGCTTGACGGGATTTAGATCCAGAGACCTTGCCGACCAATCCATGTGTTCAATATCTTCACTCTCCAACAGCTCTTCGACAGTAACTGTGCGATGAGGTGGAGCGTTGTCGTCCATGAAGAGGAACTGAGGACCCATAGCCCTTGTGAAAAGACGCATGTAAGGAAGAAGAACCTCGTTACAATAGCAGTCCCAGGTGACGAACCTCCTTGGGAGATATGAAGGTCGGTCCGGCTACCAAGCATTATGTCTGCTCGAACGAGAACTCCGCGACCTCCAAAACAGTCCCTTTTGATGATGTTGAAGGGGTTATTGCGTGTTCCCCGCTCTGTCCAGATGTGTATGTGTCTAGAATCGCAACTCAGACTAAATCTGCTCTCATCTGTAAAGAGTACTCGTCCCCATTCATTGTCTCTCCAATTCCGGTGTTCCCGGCACCACAGAGAACGCCTTCTCCGATGGGCAGGCGTTAGAGGTACACACCGTACAGGGCGTCGTGCAAACAGACCACCACCGTGCAGTCTTCTGGCCACGGTAAAACGCGATATCGGTCGTCCAGTCGCCTGTGTCGTGTGTCTAGCGATTTCTCCCGCTGTCTGCCGCCTGTTTCTTCTGGCCTGTAAGGCAATATACCGGTCATCTGCGGGTGTGGTTCCTCGTGGACGACCACTACTAAACCCCCGGATAGCTGTTCCCGTAGTTTGAAATTGTCTCCAAAGTCGTGAAACGATGCTGTGAGCAATTCCGAACTCTGCAGCCACACTTGTCACACTGCGGCTTTCCTCCAACTTCCCAATGATTCGACCTCGGCTAAAAGCATCCAGATGTCGTCTAACAGATTGATTATTCGCCATTTCTCGCTGAGGCAGCAACTCGGTGTGATTTTAACTGCTACACGGCGTGCAATCTCTTTGCCAGAAATACTGATCTTACACCGACAACATGCTTTATACTACTCAGATACTCCCCCATTATGTCTACCTGCATATCTGCGCATGTTCTACCGTACATCACCTTACTTAATCTCCTGATTGGTCTTTCTGTCCGCTCTGCCTCTTCGTTCGGCTGATATGCTAATTTTTCGACTTCGTCCTTAATTTTTGCACACCAGTGTACAAATTTTCAACGTACTGAGGCTACTCGTTTGAGTTATGTGAGATACATGCATAATACATACGTACAGATGCCATGAAAAAAATTTCTTCTGAATCCATTTTAAGTCAGGCAGTCAAAATAGATATTTAAGTTGAAATATGGTACCCAGAATTTTTCATGATTACAATACTTCTTTTACTTCATACAAGAAAGTAAAAAAAGGCTTACTTTCTAAAATGAAGTTATGAAAGTAACTAACCATTTACTATATTATTCAGCTCTTCTCCCATAAAAACTAAAACAGGATGGCGAAAAAGAACTTGAAGATGAAAATCTTCAAACCCCCAGCCAGTACAAGACATTGCGCCATGTTAACAACTTCAAAGAAAGTTTCACATATATGATCCAAATTTGATAAGACTGATAAGACCAAATAATGATTGAGATAAGACCAAATAATGATTGATAATGATTGATAAGACCAAAATTTTTTTACACTGATAATATTCATTCTCTGCCAGTGAGCATTTATTCTTTACACAAATGATCAGTTTACTAAGACCAGATTACATACCTTCAGCTAGAAAACAACTGATTGAAAACCTGTCATATAAAGCAAACTAAAAGCTCGACTATCCAGAAAGCTTTGGAAATACCAAATTCCAGAAATGTGAAAATTAGTCTATATAATTAAGAGCACAAAAATGCATAATTTTTTTGTCTTAAAATTACATAAAGTGCTATTTATTTGCTATAAACTTGAATATCAAATGCCTACATGTAAATTACATGAAATTTCAAAAGAAAAAAGCACATTCCAGACATAAATACGAAAGTAAATCATCTTCAATTATGAAATTTTACTGACTCTGAAATCCAGTGAAACTCATCAAATTTGCACTACTTATTCCAACAGAAGTTTCAAGGTATAGATCACTCTTCATTTAGTTAGTCAACATATACAAATTACAGACATAACATATAAAGAAATTAAATTGCTTGTCACAGTTTTTCATGCTGAACATGCTTTTCAGTGTTTATCAGTTTTCCTATAAGTCATACTTTTCTTGATGCCAGGATCCCATAAATTTGAAAATACTCTACTGCATGCTGTTCTGTTGAAGACAAGTCCTAAATTTTAATCATTTTTTTTAAATGTGATTGGAAAACAGACATATTGTAATTAACATATAGTGTTTTATAAAAATTAAACTCACTTATTGAGAATTAATCAGATTTAGATGAAGCAAAAGCATTATGCCACACTTATCCATTACTGGTACTAAAATGCACTGTTTGGCAATAGCTTTTGACTGATTTGAATCACAGTCCTATTCGTACTTTATAATGGTGTTATAAATCTCTTATTTGCTTAACATTAAAAAAAAAATTCTAGAATTTGAAATTATTCCAGTTATTTGAGCTTTCCGGTTAGTTGAATGCCAGGCTTTTCCTGTATTTAAATTAAAGTCAGATACTTGGGGATTGGGGGGGAAGTGGCAAAATGGCTTTTGTAATTCAAGATGTTTGAAGTAAAATATAAAATGCTCAGCATAACATTATTCATATAACCATTATACATTTTATTCAATTCTATAAATACGGTGTCTCAGAAAAAGAGTGCAAATTAATGAGCACAAATAGCCATTGCAACAATAACAGCAATAGGAAAGGAATACAAGTAAAAGGTCTTGTGATGAATAATAAGAATAAAATGGAATCAATGATAAAATACTTGATGACAGTTCAGATTCTTACAATTTATGGATGGTTCTGCTTTTTTATCCATGACTTCTTTAGCAAGATATCTTGAAATTACACCAACATTTGTAATGAATGATGTGATATTTATTCAGAAATTATTATAGAAAAGCAAATGGCTTAAAGGAATACTAAAATGCTGGGAAACCGCAAATATCCAGAAGATAATTAATTAGTCTGATACACTGCTTACTCTTTTTACTTTTACATCTTTCTCCAATGAAGTATTATGTTTCAGTTTTTACATGATGGTCTAATTTAAGCAAAGCAATTGCAAACAAGATTTCATAACTCTTTTTTGCACAATGACGATACTCCTTAATAAAAGGTTGTTCGTCAGGAAAACTTGGGAAATACTGAACGCCAGGTATGTAAAATTTCAGGATAGTTGAGTGTATAAAATATACAATTCCCAGTAGGAAAGCTAAAAGAAAGGCAGAAGAAATTTTTGGTAAAAAAATTATAAAAACAGTCACTTTATCTGTTATCAACTTCAATAACAAAAGCCTACGCTTAAATTATATCACATTTCATCAACAAAAAAGTTTTTAAAATATAATAGTCAAGATATTTTGATAGATTGTAAAGTTCCAAAAGTACATGTGTTATCTGACTGTGAAATTCTATCGACCCCATAAAGTCTGTGGAGACCTCATCAAACCTGCATTAATCATTTCAGCACAAGTGTGAAGGAACAGATTACTCTTTAGTTAGATAACCAATAAATACAAGCTATAGAAATAACATACAGAAAACTTAAATCAGCAGTAATAAATTTTTACCTGTTTTCAAATAGTCATATCATGCCTATTAATGCACATTTTTGTGATACTAGGATCCCTTAATTTTGAAAATACTCTAACTGTACACTTTTCTATTGAAGGTCAAAGTTTAATATTTTTTTAAATGCAACTAAAACAGATAAACAGAATTTAATTTAGCCTGTTCTTTAGAAAAATTAACCCAGTTTATTATAAAATAATAAGTTTTCATAAAACTAAGCAATAATCTTAGGATTGTGACATGACATTTACCCATTATTGGTGCTAAATCACACTATTTGGTGACAGTTTTAGTTTGTCAAAAATGGTCGATGGTTAAGCCGAAAATGGTCAAATGTTAAACATACTGGTGAAAGTAGTTCTCATGACATAGAAGCTCAATGCTTGTCATAAACTTGGAAACTTTCATACATTCCTTTTTCTATTTCTGTAAGGTGCATCCAGTTCCTACTTTCCTTTCACAAACAAATAAATAAACAAGCAAGCAAAAAATAAATAAATAAACAAATAAACTTTCTAGAGGCGTTTAAAGAATACAGAATAACATCTACAATTGCTCCAACGCTCACAGAAAAGTAGAGGCATTGGTGGTATTATTTGCAATATATCAGTAAATACCAGCTACTACAAAATAGGAAAAGCATCCAATTTCGGAGAAACTAGGTGCTTACCAATTTCTTCTTCTGGTAATCTAACAAATTTCTTCCCTTCTAATACAAATGATTCCATTGCTTCTAAATCTTCATTCCATTCATCCATCAGAGTTTTCTAAGAACATACATATCAAATGAATAATTTTAGAGACAGTTTTCTTACTACAGTTACATATAATACATAAACAGACACCTTTCAACTGTCATAAATGAATATAACAAGAAGAAAACTGGATAAGATACATATATGGGGGAGGAAAGATTAGTTTTATAAAGTTTTCTCCATAATAACGATTTTTACAGATTACTAAATTTTAAAAACATTTTAATTTTATTCATTTAAACATACTTACTGCTTCTTCTTTACTCATAGGTGGCTGTCTATTCATGAATAATGCTGACAAATCTGCTTTAGTTTCTTGTTTACTCATCCATTTCTAAAACACGAAATGAAAATAGTCAAACCACGAATAGAAACTTATGTAATTTTATATAATAACCAGAATTAATAAGTTTTAATAATGAAAGTGCAAAAGTTTTTTGTAAAGCTTATTTTAGAATATACACCAATATTTTTAGCATTGAATTTTAATACACATTACCTTTTCGGGTTAAGGTCACATGCAAAATGCAACTATTTCGAGATGAAAGTTATAGGGTATAACTTTTCTCAAACTAAACATATACATTTGATTCTCCTTTTTCACTCAAAATACATAAATTGTAGATTACAGAAAACACATAAAATATATATTAAATGCCTAATATTTTTAAAACCCAGTTGTTTAATTTCACTTACCTTTGACTAATTTCTAGTGACATTGTGTTAGTTTGGAACACTTTTCTTAAAAATTACTGCACCAATTGTCTTCAAATATTGCATGGTAGTTAAAAACATATCATTTAAGAATAATATGCAGTATTTTACATTTTATTTAAAAAGAAAATATTAAAAATAAATTAGTAAAATGTTGTGAAATTCATAAAAAAATTAATATTCAATTATTAATATATCCAATACTAATAATCGTAAATTTTACATCCTGCATAGTTTCAAAAAATAGTAATGATAAACAACTATAGAAAATTGGAAGTTTCCGGGTTGAATAGTTTTCAAGAAAAATGTACCGAAAGTTAAGAAAAGCACACTTTGAGAAAAAC
>KK112296.1:133540-144891 GCA_000611955.2 Stegodyphus mimosarum | reverse complement strand
ACACAAAAAAAAAAAAAAAAAGAAGACAACACAGCTGTACTCCTTGACCCTCTGTCATGAGCAAGAGCTAGGGATTTAGTTTTACTGCAGCTGAAGGTCATTCTTGTTAGGCCAACTGCAATATACAGTGTTGTCTATTATTATGGTTATTAATAGAATTGCTTCTAGAGTGGGGTCTGAACTGTTATAGCATACAGAACTGCCTTTTATTCACCTCATTAGCTTGTAATGATAACTCTGAAATCTTCTCTTTGTAGTTTCACTAAAACATTGTCATCACTGCAGCATGCAACAGCAGCACTCTGATATAAGTTGATTTTATGCCCCACATTTTACCAGCCATTGTCAAAAATCTTGATAAATCATTACAGCTGACTAATAAAATGTTCGTCATTTCTACTGACAACATTTGAAGGAAAAGAATTTTTAAGAAAAGGTTCACTCACCTAACATATAGACAAAGTCTTCATTTCACATAATAGATGGGAAGGTTTTTTTTTATCACTTATTTCTATTTCAGTCTTTTGGGTTTCAGTGTTCACGAAGATAGAATGAGCCTGTCTTAAAGTATTTGTTGTCTTTTGGAGGATTAATCCAAATATGCAACACCTGTGATAATATTAACTACATAATCAAATTTTGTTTATCTGCCACTGTCTCGAAATTGTGCCTCGCCAAAGTATCATTCTTATTTTCATCATTGCTTGCCATTTTTGTTTAATTAATGTTCAAATTCAGTTGTCACTAATGAAGAGCATATTAAAATAATCATTTTCTTTTTTAATTTTCAAATACCTTTTAATTATTTAAATAAATAAAGATTAGAAAACAAGAAGAAAAAGAACATTTTCATTTTTATTATTTTTAAGATCTGAAAAATAATGCAGCTGCCACTTCACAGAAGATAAATAGTTTTTAGAAACAAGATACGACAACATCAATAAAATGTAATAGATAAAATTCAAATGAAATAAACTTCAATTAAAAAATTATTCAGAAAATCACTAGAGGTTGATGAATGAAATTTGCCTAAATTAAGTTTCACAAATTCAGACATTTTATTTGTTGTTGGGAAACATGTTCCTTAGTAAAGGCTAACAATTAAAAACTGGGAGATTTGGTGACCTATCAGGAGACCGGGAGATTTGATGAAAAACTGAAGAGTTGGCAGCTATGTCTTTAAATTAGTACCAATTAGAATTACAATGTATTGATGTCAAAACTGGTACTTTATTACCTACAGCTAGGTTGCTCTTAAATATATATCATATGACAGGATTGTTTCAGTACATGTAGTTCCTATCTATCTGATGACTACCGGTACTGGCAAAATGTCTGTATTACAAATTTAATAAGAATCCTAATGTACTTTTATCTTGCTCACAATGGCCAAACATTTATTGAATGGAATGAAATATGCCAGATTATTGCTCAAATAAAATGCTCGAATGTAATCTCTTTCTACTAAAAAAAAAAGGAGGCTATTTATATATTATATTTATTCACATACACACATATATACAGGGATTGGATAAAGATATTGAAACATTGAAATAAAAACTTATTGCTGTGACTAATACACTGTAGGAAAACCGTTGGCATTTAAAACAGCTTGCAGTCATTTTGGAATGAATAAATAGAGGTTTTGCATCCTTTACAAGATAATCTTGTACCATTCTTCCTGTAAAACGTTGGCAAGTTCAGTTAATGATGAAGGCAGTGATAGCAGTCATGTAGATTTCTCTCCAAAATAAGGCTCAATAATATTGATATCTAGTGACTATGATAGCCATGGTAGATGTAAAAGTTTACTCTCCTGCTCAGAACACCAGTCCCGGACGATGTGAGCTGAGTGAACAGAAGCTTTGTCATCTTGGAATACTCCATAACCAAACCCCTGCCATGTTTCACTCTTGGCAGCAAACAGTCTCTTTCATATGTTTATGACAACGTTTGCCAGATGTAAACTCGCCCAGAAGTCAGAAACAGTGTGAAACAATAAATAACAGGAGAATTTTTCATCCGCCCAAATAAAAGTCTTCCATTACTCTACAATCCACATTTTATGACTCTGGCAATACTTTCTCCTCTTAAGGCATTTTAATCACTGATGAGTGGCTTTTGAATTGCAGCTTACCCAAAAATACCCTGCTTGTGAAGTTCCCTTCGTACTGTTTTGGTGTCGATAGGGTTTGCGAGTGCAGTATTCAGTTCAGCAATCCTCTTTAGTGATGTTCTGTAATGATAATTCAACACACATTTTCCTCTGTGGTGAGTTAGTGAATGCGGATTTTCCTAAAAATCATGGATAACGTGCCACTTGTGAAACACCAAACACTTCAGTTATCTTGGCTAGGAAAGCATTCACCATACGAGCCGTAAACAATTTGCCCATGTTTGAATTTATTTAGCTCTGACATGAATGCACTCACAACTGCACAAAAAAACTCTCTTGATAACAAATGACATTTACAACATATTGAGGATGTTGTACAGATGGCATTAGTGAGCAAACAAATAAATGCCACAAACAGCTTTTGTAAGAATAAATATTTCAGTTCAAACATGCATTTTATGAGGTATTTCCATATTTTTTCCTAAACCCTGTATATATATATTTAATAGAACAATTTCACAAACTATTTATATCCACATCTTTTCCTATAGTAATTATAATTATGCTAAATGTATTTCTTAATATTAATTATTCAATACTTATGTGATGTTCCTACATACAATAAAATAAAGAAATTTCATGACTTTTAATATGTTATCTATTGAATAATAATAATAATAAAAGGAATCTTCCACATAGGACAAAATTATTCTTTTGAAGGTAAAATAAATATTTGTATTTATTATATACATACATAATTATTGCTTTTAAAAATTATTTCCCTAATTGTAACTTAATTTTATAAAAGGTCATGTTCTCATTTTTAAAATTCTTTTTACATTTTTATTCGAGTATAGATATACAACAGGTAATGACTAACAGGGTGATCACATGCAAATCATCACCACAGTATATACAAAGTTTTATTTATTACGGTGACTTAATGTTGTTTTATACTTTTATTTGTCACAGCAAATGATAACTAAAGGGGATTTGAGTGCATTAAATTTTACAAATTCAACAGATTGCGCACAGCTAACTTTCTACACAAAAAGTTGTTATAAAAACCTAATCAATTACACTAGAGGGTTTGCAGTGTGTTAGATTTCACAAATTTAACCCTCTAACAGGCAGGGCTGTATATATCCAGCCTAGAATATTTTTTGTAATATTTGCAAGAGCGTAAATATTTGTGAATATTAAAATATGTCAAAGAAAGTACAACAATATATTAAAAGTACACAAATCTATGTATAACAGGAGAATTTTTACATTAAAATCAAAAATATAAATTTTTCTCATAGTAGTTTTGGGAAATTTGTACTTTCTTAGCAAAAACCTTGGCTGGTCAGAGGGTTTTAATAAGTTGTTTGTACCTAGTTTCCTCTATAAAAAGTTAATTCTAATAATAAGCAAGATCCACATGAAAACATAGCATATTACTCCAACCATCACAAATGTTAAACAGCTATAACACCAAAATTCAATATATAACAAGAAAATTATTCTTCTCTTCAGCCATGTAGACAGAGATGAAGACAGCAATGGAATTCCTACCCAATGGGCACAGACAAAGTAACAGACTAAATGATCACTGCTGGGCACTAGTGCACAATATATTAATTTTAGGGTACTTCGTTGAATTAAATAAAAAATAATTAAAATTCTAATGATATTAAAATATTTCAGGATTACCTTTAAATCGGCTCCTGTCCTAGCTACAGACTGAGCTGTTCTAGTGAAATCTACTGCAATGACATCATCCCAACCATAAAACTTTGATTTAAAAATCTGAGGTTCAGTACTAAATAAATAAACACATAAAATAAAAAAGATAAAATTAAAAAAAATTTTAATTTGAGCAAATACATGGGTTTTGTATTTAATGTCAGAAAAAGACTTAACAATAACTATGATTTCTGAAAATGCATTATTATAAAATAAATTGATACTTATTAATTTTACTAAAATTCTGATTTTTCCCCCACAGCTAATTCTAAAATAATAATTCCAAATTACTGGAAATAATGATTCAAGTTTTGCATACATTAAAAAATAAATTATGGTTTTATTTTATTAAAAAAATTTAGAATACAGTACGATGAAGTATATACTGGTGGACAATTACTAAGGATGGATGACATTAATAGTAATATCAACATAAAATGGAAGACAGGAAAATGTGGAAATTAGAATAAGTGTGGGATACAGTAAGATGTATTGTGTGTATGCAAATTTTGGATTGTCAAAGTTGTTTGTCACATGATAGTGCTGATAAGAGATATAAAAGATTTGATGTCTATTAATCGTTGCTGTTCAAAAAGCAAAAGTTAACAGGAAAGAATCAATTGATGAACTTGCAATTTTCAATATCTCTTCCTGACATCACTTAGATGATTTTACGCATGGCCATGTTATTGGCATGATTGAAGAAGGGTGAAAAATAACAAACGTTGTTAGGGAATTCGAGGTAAGCCATAGTGTTGTTTCAAGGCTTTGGAAATCATTTCAAAGAAATGGAATGTGTAGCAAATATTACAGGAGAGGTAATGTTTGCAATACGACACCTACAGAATATAGGTACTTAGTGCTATTGACAAAAAGGAACCGGCACAGTGCAACTATTGAGATGGCAAATCAGTTACTTTCTACTATTGGAAAGCGAATCTCCCAAAAAAAACCGTAGCCAGACGTTTGCATCAAGGAGGATCATATGCCTGTCATTCGGGTGTGCACATTCCATTGTCTAGGCATCACCATTCCACCTGTTTGCAATCGTGTCGTCAGCATCAGAATAGCAGACAAGACGGCTGGGCTTGTGCAGTATTCTCAGATGAGAGTGGGTTCAGTCTGTCATTGGATTGTAGACACCAGTTGATCTGGTATGAGAGTGGTACAGCATACAGTCCAGCAAATATACAGAAAAGGGACCAATATCCTACACATAGTGTCATGGTATGGGCTGGGATCATGACCAATGACCATATGTCACTCTGTGTGTTTTGAACTGGGACTATGACTGGCCAGCGATACATTAATAATGTTCTGCTGCCTCATGTTTGCACGTTCCATGGCGCTGTCAGAGATAAATTTGTTTTCATGAACAACAATGCAACATGACATCGTACAGTCACTATCCAGGAGTGTCTAGAGAGTGAGGATATTCAATGCCTCATACAGTCAGCATGTTTTCCAGATCTGAATACCATTGGAAATATTTGGGATGCTGTGTGTGTGGGGGGGGAGGGAATTTTGCTGGACAACAATGCCATCTAATAAACATGAAAACCCTTATCTGTGCACTGAGAGATGAATGGCATATATCACCCCAACAGGTGTTGGGTAATGTTGTGAAAAGTATGACATGACATGTAGAACCTCGCATTGCCCTCTATGGTGGCCATATCCTGTATTGATATCTTACACCAGAATGCCTATAGACGGTAACTGCACTTTTTTCACTTTTCTGTATTCAGCACAAAATGACCTTTTTGTCCTTTGAGCCTTCTGGATTTCAGAGCACAATAAATTATGTTTATTGCTATGTCTTAGTAATATAGCATAATTTTATTTCACTTGGCATCCAACCACACTTACTTTTTTGCTCACTATATAGCTGTTTGCCATCCGCCCTTAGCAAATGACCATACATATAATTACAAAACATTTTTTTAAAAACAAAATATAGAGAGATTTCAATTAATTTCAATGTTCCTTTCTCCTGATGAAGAAGCACTGAAGTTGATTGAATTCCTCTTCTTTTGTGTTCTTTTTTCTTTACCTTTCTTTAAACTTCATAAATTTTTTTGAATTGGGGTAATACCTGTTTAAAAGTTTTGGTTTTAACAATTTAAAAAATTCTTTGTTGTATTTATAAAATCATTTGAAATTTATTAATTATTAATTTCAATTTTCGTCTTTTTGAAAAAGTAGTTCGAAATTTCTTACTTTATGTCTTTATATATATATATAAGTTCTTATATCAACTGTTAAAAAGGCCCCCACAATTTGACAGGACCATATTACTTATAACAGCACTGATTATACAATATCATACAATTAAGAATTATAACTTAATTCAGAAAAAGATAATTCACAGAACACACCCCTCTAGTACTCGATTCACAATAGCATGTTGAGGTCTTTTGATCATACTACATAATTCTTGAGATAACTTTAAAGCAGCAGCTCGAACTAAGCGAGTAGACTTTTGCCCTAACCTACGAAGGGAGAAAATTAAAATTATTTTTATTATTAGTATTAATAGCCATCAGCATTAAAAAAATTCAAAATTAGAAATATTTCACAATTAAATGTCTAAAATTATTTGCAAAATCTTTACACATGCTTATCAATTTCAACAAGCTTTATAAAATTTCTTGCATATAGTCTTAATATATGAATTAAAACATCCCTGGGTGTAATGTACAAACTAAAATGCATTAAATTAAATTCTTGTTTTAAACTACATAACATATTACAGTAATAATGCACTCATCTATTGCAATGAAGAAAAAAACTCCGAGCATACCAAACAAAAACGTCAGTTGAGCAATCCAGAATATACACATTCTTAGTATCCAAGAGAGATTTCTCCAGTCTATTATGTTTAATTTCAACTGCAATATATACAATATATATAAGACGGTTTGTACAGCAAATAAGAACAAAAGGTGAATGCACATTAATTGCATATAAAACAAACAACATTTATCCTTTCATATTTATAATTATTTTTATTTTCTTATTTTAAAATATAATTTATTTTGCAAAATTCAAACAAACTAGCCACTGCAGAGGAGGAGGGATATGTAAAAATACAATTAAATAGCATACTATGCAAATATTCAAGCATTTTCAAGAGCTAAATTATGAACATACGGAATATCTTAAATAAAAGTATACTCTAACTGAACCGAAAAGCATGCTGATTTGATCTGTATAAATAGTGTTAGGGGTTTCTTGCTTTTGCAGTTATGTTTTGCTAATTGTAAGGTACTAGCCCTGAAGGAAATCTTGTTAATGACTGTACTAGCAGCAAGCCAATGAAGATACACAGAATATAAGATAGTGTAAATACGTCGACAGCAAAAACTCCTTCTGTCAAAATATATTTTAAGCTAGAAAGCTATTTTAAGATAGAAAACCTGTCAAAATATATTTTAAGCTAAATTTCATGTTACATCACCAATCAAGGTTACTTTACAAATATATTAAAAAGGGGCAACTAACTATATTAAGAAACTGACCTGCAGCCATAGATGATGAAAAGTTAGTCACCATGTAGTATCATTGCACTTGTATGATACAGCATATTACATG
Source organism: Stegodyphus mimosarum (assembly GCA_000611955.2). NCBI lineage: Eukaryota > Metazoa > Arthropoda > Arachnida > Araneae > Eresidae > Stegodyphus > Stegodyphus mimosarum. The sequence goes on along the minus strand of KK112296.1, from coordinate 137,453 downwards.
ATCTGATATATATACACTGATAAAAGCAATGTGATACCAAAAGTTAATCTGTATACACTTCTATTTAGGATGCACTGTATGTTCTTTCAATTACAATTTTATATGAAATGCTAAGTTCAATGAAAGAATGGCAATTTTATTAGCAGGCAATACTGCTCTAAAACCACATTAATACAGAATATTTTTGTATATTTATTTCAAGTTCACTTCTTTTAAAACTTCTAGTGCAACTTAATGCAATGCCATTTAGAATAATGGTGGAAGAAAGTTTTCCATTATTATCTGAAGAAAATTAAATATACTCCCATAAAATAAAATATCCACACTTTGTGCTACAAAATTTTATCTCTATTTCTTATAAAAATGTCAGACATTATTCAGCACTCTGCATATTATGTATTTTCCTACTGGCATTAAAGTTGAGAGAGATCCTCACAAAACTCTGCCAATGATACTTGTGAAATTTTGAAGAAATGAATTTCACTTTTTTAAGTTAGATAGAAATCATTTGCTCTTTATTTAATCCAACAATCAGCAACAGATGCAACTTGAAAATATAGCATACAAAAGCTTGAACAATTATAAGCTCTGAGATTATCTAAGAAATCAACTTTTTAAAAAATGCGCAAATAGCTCTAGCAGTCAAAATTATGTAACGAAATATAATATACCAATAAAACAGTAATTTTCTTTATGAATTTGATACCACTAAGTGGTGTCATATTCTTCTGCAGTGTCTTTTTATTGCACCATTTTGACAAATTTCACAGTCTTAATGTTCTGAATATGCTGATTTATACACCAGCCGAGCAATTTCGAAAATACTTCACTGTTGCTGTTCTCTAGAACGCACCAAATCAAAAAAATTTTTTTTTCGAAATCAAAAGGAAAAAAAGAAATAGTAGTTAATTTAAAAACCTATGGCTTACTGAAGATCAGCATTACCTAAAACTCAAGCAAAATTCATATGAGTTCATGACATTACATTTATCCATTACTGAAGATAAATTGCACCATTTGGCAACACTATTGAAAATGGTTGATGGTAAAACACGCAAGTATAATTTCCTCTACTTTTAAACACATTAAAAAATAATATTACAATGGTGACAGTGATTTTTTATTTCTCTATATAAAAATAATTAACAGCCTAAAAATAAAAATATCAACTTTGTCTTTCTTGAAATTCTGCATTTTTTAATAACATGTCAAATTCATTATTAAAACTAAAATATGCAAAACTCTATTTACTTAGGAACAAATACAGCATATAAAAACTTAAAACAATTATAAGCTTAAGCTCTGAGATTATCTAAGAAATAAACTTTTTAAAAATTGCACAAATAGCTCTAGCAGTCAAAACTATCTAACGAAATATAACATACCAATAAAACTGTAATTTTCTTATTTCAAATATGATGGATACAAGACACATACATTTATTGTTCATGCGTAAACAGTCCCCCATAGTAATTAATTTATAAAAAAATAAAGTGATAAAAAAAGAATGCAGTTTTAAAGCCACTCAAAAGGAATCAGCTCAGAAAGGATCTAAAAAGTTATGGATATCTTGCTCTGAAAATCAAATTTCAAGTGACAAGGAGGGGGGAAGAATAAAATATATAAATATCATCCAAATTTACCTAAAGAAAACTTTTCTGTATATTATACAAAAATCTACAATAAATACACTAGAATAATTATCGAGTCCCAATTAAAAGAAAGAATATTTCTGTTCATGATGTTTCTCCTAATATATCCTCTCGTAGACATTTGTAACAAATAAATTAAACAATTTTAAAAGAATTGAGTACATTAGGCCCGATTCAAAATGAATTTTTTAATTTTGACAGACTTACACTGCAAAAAACATGTAAAAAAAAAAAAAAAACCTGATGTGTGCACCACGACTTTCTTGTACGGAATATTAAATTATACGCATGTTGCATTTCATTTAAACTTATTGGATTGAATTAAATCTACTTCATCGATAATGCATAAACCACAACATAATAAATGCACTCTCTAAAATTCACTGTATTTGTTTACTACAGCAACACTCTGGTGCTAGCTTCACTTAACAGCGTTACAGCTCATTCATATTATAACTCATCAGAATGCACAAAAATTATGTATATCATCTGGAGAATTAACTAATTGTTGCTACTACATGTTCTTTTCTGATACTATAATAAATCTAAAATGATGTGTATAAGAAATTAAATGAACCAAAAAAAAAAAAAAAAAGAAAGAAAGAAAGAAACAGTTTTTTGCAGACGATTCAATATTTCTCATTCATTTAGTTCAGTTGTCACTCTGCAACAAGGCAAAAATACATAGAAACTCAAAATATCTATATTAAACATTACAAAGCAAAGTTGGATTTATTTCCTTGAATAAATTGCAGAATGGATTAAGCATGACTTGATTCGCAATAATAAAAGAAGGTGTTATCTTTGTTGTTGCAAAGCTTAGTTTCTCGACATTGGTAACAAATCCAATATTTTTCTAAGTTTGAAATGTAAACAAATATGTCTGTCATGAGAAAAATGATTAGGTTTAGCCGCACTCAAACAACTTTTAAATTGTTTATAATTCTACAGATCTTGAATGCAGATTTACTAAAGGCATGAAAACCTTAACCGGAAGATAAGAACAACATAATTCAATCATTTTTAAAGCAAAAAATGCACAATTTACCAACATATAAGAATAGAAAAACTTAGCTCACTGTGCCAAGTAACAGTGGATATATATGTACGTAAATTATGTACCTTTGGTGTGGCCAATTGCAACCAAAATAAGAGGTGCACATCTAGATGTTATAGCAGTCCTACATAATTTCAATGTTCTGAGGCTACACATTTTTGAGTTACGCGATATACATACATACATATGTTCGTACGCACAGACACCAGGAAAAAATCTCTCCAGAATCCATTTTAAATCAGTTATATATATATATATATATATATTGAAAAAGACACCTTTAGTTTGTTCTTACGTATGGATTTCATTCAAAAACATCATTAACTTGCATTCAATAGTGGTCAAAATAGATATTTTCGTTTAAATATGATACCCAAAATTTTTTGTGATTACACTACTTCCTTTTTACTTCGTACAAGGAAGAAACTTTGAATTTTGTAGATTTTCAGACTTTATATGATCAGTTTAAATCTAGTAAGATGGCATATAGATATAACAACAATGGGACTTTGCTTACTGCTCAGGTCAGATAGAAAAATGATATTCTGCCGCATCCAGTCATGAGTCAACATGTCCAGCACCACAGTGCAGCTGCACTTTGCAGCAGAATTTATGGACAACAAAAATTACAGAATTAAGAGCAACACAAAGATGCAAAATTAGAGATAGCAATATTTTTAGAATTTAGGAGAAGTACTGGCCAGCTGAATTCAAGACTGGCAGAGATTGCATTGGACAGTAAAATGTATAGAACTAATCCTGCCTCCTCCAACAACCACTCAAAAGTTAAAAAGTGTAATCTTGGCTGACATGAATACTGGTAGGGGTTTGCTATAAATTAAATGCACATAGAACTGATTAAAGCTTGATGAAATTTATTCCCCTTCCTCTAAAAAATTTCTTTACAGTTTTGGAAAGTTTCATATTAAAGCTCTTGTACGCCTCTTCTCACTATGACAGAGCACAATCAGTAGTTACCACTTCAAACTACAAAGGATGTTGAACACAAGACAAAGCAAAGCACATTAAAAAGGGAAAGCTTGCACAGTGATCTCTCGATAATTTGAACAATTTTTTTTTTATTTTTAAGTTTGGATTTTGGAGATATAATGAGCCTATAATGCGATGGGTGCTTTTTACTGGTATATTTGGAAATAGAGTAGAAGGCCACTGATGAAGCACAAGACTTTCCACTTGTAGACAT
>KK112296.1:118898-133513 GCA_000611955.2 Stegodyphus mimosarum | reverse complement strand
CAGCTGAGAGAGTATAGATAAAAACAAGGTTCCTAAAATACTGGGGAAAAAAGTGCTACCTCTGCACATGAAATAAATAAAGTAAGAGTGGAAAAAAGTCAGATATCAATACAAGGAGAATTACCATTTGGAAATTATAATGTTCTCGTCTCTTGACAAAACAGTTAGTTGTAAGATCATAATTAGTATTTGCAGCAATTTTAGGATAGATGGAGGTGAATATATTATTAAAGAAGTGGTGAGAATACATTAAACTATAATTAAAAATGTTTAGTATGCGATGTTGCAGTGAATAACAAAATTTCTAACAAGACCAAGGAGAATTGACCATGGCGCAAAGGGTTTTATTCTATACAACTTTCATTTTTTAAACATAATTTTTGAGGCAACTGCCCATGCAGGAATAGCATAAATAAAAATTGGTTGAATGAGAATTAGGTAAAGAGTTGGCTTGACATGAAGATGCATTTTGGATTTTCTTTCGATTAAACAGTAATTAGCCACCAAGGTTGCACTTGGTTTTATTGACTGCATAAATTACTTGATCTTTAAAAGTAAGTATTTCATCAAATATAACACCTAAAAATTTGCACTAAATGATAGAAAGAACAGTTCCATGAATAGAATCCTTGGCTCAATCAATAAATTTTTATATCTTCTAAAAATGGGAACATCACATTTAGTTGCACTTAACTTTATTTTTCTAACCAAACACTAATGAGGAATGACGTTAACAAAAGATTGTAAATTGAGTGGAACATTTTGGAGATTCAAAAATTTTGAAAACAGTAACAGTGTCCTCTGCAGAATTAAGAACTTTTGTATCAAGCGATTTTGGAATGTCATTAATATAAGTGTTAAAAGCAGGGTACCTCGTATGGTGTCTTGCCTGAAAATTGGTGCTTTCTCCAATCTTATATAGTTCTTCCTTGTCTGTCGAGAAATTTCCAATGCCTTCAATTTGTCAAAACTGCTAGAAGGCATGTATAATAACAGTTCCATAGGGCTGGATACAATTAAAGTTATAGCCAGTAACACCAAAATATTGCCAAATGGTTACAAACTTGGCAAATTTTGGCAATTTCTTGCCAAATTAAGGGACAAAAATTAGTTGCCAAAATCATTACCAACTTCGCACTAATTCACCACGATCCTAACTACAATGTTGTTCAGCCTGTTTTAGGGCTCTGGATGAACCATTTCAGGGTGGCTGTAGTTTAGGAGAAAGTCCTTTCCATCAAATTGGATTCCATAAACACAACTTGTCACCTACCTCTGTTGTATAGATGCCCTGTGGCTCTCGTGCCATATTGGTTTTTAATCTCTTCCACAATCAAGTTGACTCACTTTCATACAAAACTGTGCATCACTTCAAAATGTTCCTGGACTAGAGATCCTGAACGTACACCTCAGGCAATGATGGCACATCTGGAGGGAGACCAAACAACAGATCACAAGAGAGATGAAGGTTACAACTGAAGAGCATCTGGGATGAGGAGTAGCCAGCAGTCTCATAGACAGCACTGTGATAGGCCAGTAAGAAAGGAGGTATCAATTGGCCCCATTCCCACTGGTTTCTGGAAACTATCAGCAAGAGAAAGATGTTAAGGATGGTTCAATTAAACCTCTCTACTATGTGATTTGACTATGGGTATAAAGGTGTTGTTTGGGTTGTTTCTATGCTGAGTAGTTTATAGAGTTCTTTAATTACAGCTGAGATAAAATTTTGTCCTTAAACAGAATGTAAATGGAGGTGCACTCAAAACCTGGAAATCCAACACTGTGTAATACTGTAACAGCCTCTACAGATACAGGATATGCTTCAGGCCATTTTGTAAAGTAATTAATGACAATGAGGATGTATTTGTTGCCATCCACAGATCATAGCAGAGGTGTCAGGATGTCAAATGTGATACATTCAAAAGGCCCTTCAACATTACAACTTCCTTCGACTGCATTTCTTCAGTCCTTTCTTGCCTGCAAAGACATTGTAAAACTGGAACCACTTCTGCCACCCTTCCTTTACGCTAGTAAAAGCCCACTCTTGAACCCTATGCAAAGTCATTATTCTGAAGTGGCTTTCCATTGGAATGCTATGTAGTTCTTTAAGGATGTCTGGGATCCAAGATCTGCCATTAGAATGCTTTTCCATCATCTGATTCGAACTTCTGGTACAAGATGCCATTTTGAATATGCAGCGAGTCCCAGGAAGTCTAATATTGTTTTGTTGTAGTATTGATTGAAATGTCCTACTAAGTAAGTTCCTATTTGAATACTTCATTATGCTAGTTATAACTTTAACAATGCAGTCTTCCTGTTGGAAGACCTTTTTGTCATTCCAACTGAAGAAGTGGTAATCTGACAAACGACAAGATTAACCAGCTCATATTTTGCTTCAACCCAGGAACAATAGCAATAGCTTTCTGGGCAAGGTTTTCTGTCAGATAATCCTTTCTCATGATGGATAGTGATATCATATTCCAGGAGTCTCTGTATCCACCTGGCTATCTGGCATTCAGGATTCTTGAAATTTATGAGCCAGGTCAATGATGCATGACCTATGCAGAGCAGAAATTTTCTGCCCTAAAAGTAATGGTGGAAATGTTGCACAACTTTAACTGTGGCGAGCAACTCCTACCTGGTGACAAAGTAATTCTATTCTGATTTAGACACACACTTTCTCCAGTATGCTGAGACATGTTCTTGATCATTTATTTCTAGGGACAAAACAACACAACACTCTCAATCCTCACATCGGTGTCAAGAATAAGTGGTTTGTTGAGATAAGGATACATCAGGATTGCCGATGATGTTAAAGGGTCCTTCACAATGCATCCTCAGATTCTTTATCCACAAGAACTTTTGCTTGCTCTCTGTCAGCTTATGAAGAAGTCTTGAAAAGGAAGAATATACCTTTGCAAATCTTCTGTAATAGGTGTAAAGCCCCAGAAAACTTTCCAGCTGATGCACATTTTCAAGGAGTCTCCAATCTTTAACTGCCAACACGTTTTCTGGATCTGTACACATACCCTCGGAGGGATGACATATCCAAGATAACTAACTCACTTCAGGTCTGAACAATTTACATTTGGCAGAAGTGAACTTTAATTATCTTCCTTCAGTTTCTGAAGTACAGTCCTAATATTTTTTAAATGCTCTTCAATACTTTTCCCAATCATGATGATGCTGTCATCCATGTAGAATTAAGAATGTCCCCTTAGACAGGCTTCATGGGAAAGACTTCTCAGCATGTTCTCTACAAGGCATTGAAATGTTGCTGGCACATTGCATAATTCAAATTTCATCACCCTGAACTGCTACAGTCCTTCTCCAGTGGTAAATTTTGTCTTTTCTTGGTCATCAGGGTATATCTCTATCTGCCAATATCCACGCATTAAACCGACCAATGAAAACCCCTTGCTTCCAGAAAATCTTCAATTCTAGGAGGATGGTAACTGTTTTTCTTTGTGACCTTGTTCAAATGGTGGCAATGAATGCAAAATCTTGTTGGAGCATCTTTCTTTTTGAACAAGATGATAGGAGAAGTCCAAGGATTAGTTCAAGACTTCATAATGTCACTTTCTTGCATGCCCTTTAGAAGTTTTTTTTTATCCTCTTCTGTTTAGCAATCGGTAGATATCTTCATTGTTGCCTGCTTGGCAGATGATCTGCCATATCAATTTTATGCTGTGCATAAATGGTTCGACCTACGTCAGAAGATGTAGAAACATCAGGGAGAAAACATCTTGAAATTCTTAAATGACAAGTTCTCACTCCTTTCTTCATTGCTTTGAGCACTTCCTTTTTAACAGTTTAATTGAGCATTCTGCAGTAAATCTAATGTTAGGCTCTCTGAAGAAACAGTGATTGGAGGACTGTTGGTTTGTTTAAGGCAGGTCACTGGAATATGTGCTGCAACCACTTCCGTCTTTCCTACTGACTTTTGCCTTATCTCTTACACTGGCAACTCTCAACAGGATGATGGCTTTTGATAAATCGATGACTGCTGAAGGTACTAGTACTCCTTTTGAGTTGTTATAGTTTTTATGAATATATACCAGAAATTTCTATTTTCATCTATGGATCCAGATAGTAAAAATTCTGTTCTTGCTGATACTGTGATTTCTTGCTGATCATTGTCTTGGGCTGTTATTTGGTGGATGGATTAAACTCCTTTATCTTTGATTCCAAATACAGTTATGCCTTTGGAGCCAGAATGCAGTTTCTTATTAAAGTCTGAAGAAAAATTGTATTTCCTCAGAAAATCTAAACAGAATATGGAAGGGGCCATAATATAAGCCACATATGCATCTGATGGTAGGCAGTACTTCTAAACATTATGTCCAAGTTTAACTTCTCACTGATGTTAATTTTATCACTGGATATAATCCGGAGGTTAATGCAAGGCAGCATCCAGATAAGCTTACCTTTCAGCAGTAGAGTCACATCTTTTCAGATGCTGGTACAATTGGCTATTATATCAATTGTGATACTGCAACGAACTCCATTGATACAGCCCATGATTACTTCCGCCACTCATAGCAGGAATTTGAAGCACTTTAATTTCGGGTTTTTCAATATCTGCCAAACTCCGCTAAGCAAGATGGATATTAATTTATTTCCTGCCTCTTTGCTGGGAAGCAGTCTTAGTCCTCATGTCTTCATCCTTCCCATGTGGCCTTCACCACCATTCCAGTACTTTAGGATTGGTGATAGAGGCAGGCAGATGTAATGGCGAATTCTGCTCTTGAAATGCCCAGTCAGTTAGCTCATTCCTTTCAGAGATGTCAACATTGTCATCTAGCGGGAAGTTCAGCATAAGTGGCAGCAACTCTGGAATACTCAGCTCCCTAGCAAGCTGAAAAGCATTGAACCTAGAGTAGAATATTGTGAGCCTAACTGAAGAGGAAGTCCTTTTAACTCATCCTAAAATTGGCTACTTTTGAATGACACATAATTAATTACCTTTTAAAAGTAGACAGTGAGCCTGTTTGTTTGTAGACATTCTGTTCTTTAGTGTGTCATATTTTAGTAGCATGCCCTTGTTTTAATACACTTTAAGAGAAGTATTTTAACAGTTCTAAGGTTAACTCTTGAACATCTATGGGACAAGACTTTAATTCCATAATATATCTCTATATTTAAGAGATTCTGGCTTTTAATATTCACTTGGAAATGGTTTTAATGTTTGTTTAATATATTTTCAATGTTAATCATAGAGTTTTCACTTATTTTAATACTGGAATTCATCCCACAAATTTCTGGGTTTCTTCATCACACATTTTTCCTGATACATGGCTTTATAATTTTGATCTGATTCAGTTCTAGTTCTCCAGCTGATTTTAGAATTAGTCTTTTATTAAACAGTAAGATGTTATCTGACCATATTTTTGTCACATGATAACCTTTTGAGGTTATGTGCCATAAACTGTCATTGATTTGTTGTTTGACAGCAGAAACTCTTTCTTTGATTAATTGTTTGGAAACAGAAACTCTTTCTTCAATTTGCTGTTCGACTGCAGAAACACTTTCTTCAATTTCTCCAACTTTATTTTCAACCATGTGTATTCTGCCTGGAATTTGTTTTCTATTATGGCAGTTATCTTTCTTTTTATTTCCACCTGACCTGCTTCAATCTTTTTTTCAACTGACTTGATGGTCTCTTCCATCTTTTTTTTTTTGGCCTGCTTTCGTCTCTTCTTGAACTAATTTGATGACTCCATCCATCTTTTCTTGCCATGCTTTTGTCTCTTCTTTCTTTAATTGACTTGAAGGCCCCTTCCATCTTTTCTGGGCCTTGTTTTCATCACTTCTTTAACAGGCATGATGGCCTCTTCTATCTTTTCTTAGAAAGCAGCAAAGGCCATCACCAGTTGTCTTTGCTCATCCATTGCTCTTGTCACCAGCATTCAATCCCACTTCAGACTCCAAAAGTTTTAACATGTATATGGGTTTGTAGCAGATTGAATGCATACAGAACCAATAAAAGCTTGATAAAATTTATTAAAAAAAACTTTACAGTTTGGAACTTTTTATGAACTTTTTTATGCAAAAGTACTTACACAGCTCTTCTCAGTATGACAGAGCACAATCAGCAGTTATCACTTAAAACTAATAAGAACATTGAACACAAAATAATGCAGAGCACATCAAAAATCAAAACCTCACACGTTGTTGATCTCTCAGTACTCTGAGCTAAACTAATTATTGATGCCTTCTCCAATCTTACATAGTTTTTCCCTTCCACAGAGAAATTTCTAAAACCTTCGATTCTTCGAAATTGCTAGAAGGCATATGCAGCTACAGTTACAGCTACACAGACACTGGACCAGTTACAGTTACACAAGGATCAGACCAAAATGTCATCAAATGATAGCCTAAAAATTAGCTGCCAAAACCATCACCAGCTTGGTGCTATCTCCCCAGTTTGGTGAGACAGCCATTTACCTCAATGTTTAATGTATTTGCCCCTGTACTCTTGTTTTTCTGGTGATGCTTTCAATTCTGACGATTTTCATACCACTTGAAACTACAATTTACATACAATTTCACTAAAATTATTTATACGTATACAGAATTCACAACAATATTATATTAATCAATGTATTGTTATTGCTATAGTGAGACTCCCCAGCCAGCAGGTATTTAAAAGTAACATGCAGGAATCTCAGTTGTTGGAAGAAAAATTCAAATTACTTGGGAATATACTTCATGGAGAAGGGATTTCATTTATCATCTAATTATTTATTACTTATTGGCTGGTGGCATGGAGATCAAATCATTGTGGATATCAAACATCCAGATTTCAGACTTTGTATTGTACAATATTTTGTTCAATTATATGTTTATTACAAATAAGACAAAGCTACTTGCAATAATTCAAGTATTTAACTCCATGGGACATATTCCTTTAGACTTTCATTTCTAAAGGCACATCAAATCTTATGTTCCATCATAATATTTTATTACTACGAGCACTTTACAAACACAAATGCATATTTAAAAAAATAATTTCTTGTAGAGATACAAATATATTAAAAAAATGACATATTAGTAGCTGTACAATTATGTTAATCATTTACACAAGCACAAATTTCACTAGATACTATGAACAAAATATTGAAGCAAATAAGTTTAAAAATTGCTTGCATACAGTAAATAATAAACACTTTAGTAACACATGCAAATTCCCAATTCACCTTGTGGTAGTTCTAGATACCCCATTCCAAGACCCACTTGATATAAAACTGGACGAACTAAAATAAAAGTATCTTCAGAACTTTCAGTAGGAGATGGAAATAAGCTTATATCTTCAAAACCAAGTAACTTCAAAAAATCAGATGTTTCTTGCCCTTGAGAAAAGGTAATGATTTCTGATAAATTTTTTCTTTCATTTTTGTTCATTTTTTCAGCTAAAAGCCTAATTAAAGAAATAAGAAAAAATCACAAAACTTTAATTTTTGGGAAGACATTCATTACAAAAATTACCAGAGACTCAATAAAATCATACAGCATTTAGAAATAAAACACAACAAAAACAAAACTTAAGATAACTTAAAAAATAATTAAATATTTTTTAATTTTGGAAATGAACTGTGTTATCTTGGTTCAAATAATAAAGATGTCTTTACTGCATCTCACTTTACACAATAGTTATTAATATATATTTTATAAAATACTTAGTTACTGTAGAATTCTTTAGTCAATTTATACAGCTATTTGGAATTTTTGGAGCTGGAACGATAAGACAACCAACTATGCTCTTGCCAAGGTTCTAAAATCAAAATGTTCCAAGTACTCGCTACATGTGCTACCATTTACATCCCAAAGGCATATAGTGAAAAAGGGAAACATCCCTTACATTTTTTCCCACTTAAGGCAGGAGCAGTGTTGCCAGAAATTTTTGAACTAAAGTAGGAGAAAAAGAATTGAAAACTGGCACGTGACATCAGAGATCATGTGATTTTTTGTGACATCACTGGTACATGAGCTTACATGATTTTTAACATCATTACAAATTCAGTTTCTGAAAGTTCTAAAACATATGTAGTTCAATTCTTGTGATTTTATTATATAACTTTATTTAGTTTTCATGGGAATCTTAAAAACTATACTGCTAATTTCTATTGTTTAAATCATCATTTCTTCTTTTAATTAATTCTTGGTTCATTTTAGGCTGTTATTATTTTTTAGTTAATTTGCTCGTATCAGCTTCCTCATATCTGGATTGTTAATGCTGCTATACTAATTTTTTTAGTTGCATTTTTTTAATTCATTGTTTCTTGCTTTACTACTTTTTTTTTAAGCTATTTTTCTAACTGATTGTTGAACAGATAGATGTATGGCAAGCCACAAATATAGAAAGTTTCAATTCAAATTAATTCATTTATACTATTTACTTTTTAAATGCCTTTTTTTATATTGTTCTGAGGTGAGGAAGCATTTGTTCAAAATTTTGCTTATTCTTTAAAGAACAGCTGCATTTCATTAAATCAGTTTTACTGCCTTCAATAAGTTGTTGTCTTGTTTGCTTTCATTCTTTCTAACCAGTTCTCAAGCAGGTATTTTACGCCAGACATTTTTAAAGGTGGCATGAAATTTTTCACCACGTTTCTTGTAATTTTCAGTTTAGTCATCATATCAGCTGTAATCTGAATTAAACTTTTTAAACCTAAAATCATTAAAATATTGAACAAAACAATCAAACAAACCATAAAAACACCAATGAGTAGAGCTAAAAATTCATTGCACAAGCACATGATTGCAAGTCGCCAACTTTTATTTAGGCCTAAATTTTTACTTTTTATTGTAAATTAATTTTAATACATAAATTATTATTCTAATATATATGCATTACACTACATATTGAAAAAAAAATTAAAGTATTAAAAAGTAGAACAAGGAAATAATGGAGCAGCAGAAAATTTGCAAAATCGCATATATATTACTAGCACAGGTTTGTCAAAAGTAGCGATTTTAAGAAAAATTGCACTATCTGGCAATATTGGAGAGGAGACCCAGTTGTCAATTTCAAGTGGTGATAAATTATTGCCTACGGCATTTTACGTCAAGTGCTTCTGGTAGAGCTATTTGTCACTATTCAAGCAGGAAATGTAAGACAACTAACTGTTTGAATTCCAAATCTTTCAATTGCAAACTGGAGGTGCTACTAATTACACCATGAAGGCTGCACAGTGAGGAGTGAAAATTCCTCATAAATTTACCGATTATATCAACTATTTATGAGATGAACAATTTAAAAAGTTCAAAGGAAAAATAGGTGGCAACCTAAATTTAATTCCATTTTTAAATGCTTAACTAACCTAACATAATGGGAATGAAAAAAAAAATATACATCATAAATTAATATTCTAACAATCTATGCACTTTTGCTTGAGAGCAAAATATTTTAAAATATATATCTAAAATATCAAAATATCTAAAATATTTAAATGACAATATTGTATTAACTCAAAAATAAAATCCCTTTTTACTTCTAAATTTTTATTCTAAAATTTGGTAGAGTCTTACAACTGGGTATTTTGATAAATGAAATTGCAGAATGAGAGAAAGTGTTTAATTATCATATTGCACAATAATTACAGTGCTTAAATATTAAAGAAATCTTATAGGTCATTACCATGTGTTTGTGTATATATATATATATATATATATGTATATATTTGTCTTTACACTATTATAGTACAAACATTTATATGCAAATGCAAATAAATAAATAAAAAATTCGAAGAAGCCTAAAAAGGCTATAAATTAACTAAATTCAAGACAAAATTATAAAGATTCTGTTTACAGAATTAATGAATCAATTTAACTTCCGAATTGAAAAATAAATTGTTCAGTTAATGTATTTATATCTGAATGTGTATATATATACATGCATGGTAATTACTATAAGGATATGTAAGATATAACAAAATATGGTATCTGCTTTAAAAAATAATTGGCGACCTCAAAATTAACATTCTAAATTTGGTGCTCTCCTCTTAAGTTAATCCTTTCTTCCAAATTTGAGAGCATTTGAAATTATGTAATGCTGTTTGAAAAAACAGAACTAAAACCCATAGTTAACCAAGCACAGATTAGCTGTAATTTATGTACCTATCTTGTATAAATCGCTAATAATTGCATAGACTCTCTTTCTTTCACCTGCGTACTTGCAGCTTGTCGCTCAGCCTCTGCTACGTATTCGTCATTAATTGAAACGTAATTGCATATTTAAAACTATGCAGCATGTTTAGCACCCCTAGTCTTCTACAGCTTGTGTTAAGAAATTCAAGAATAAATTATGTTTAACTATCAAGCTTGTCGTACTTCTAAAATTTCATCCGATCATCCATTACACCATAATGTCCTGACATCTATGCAGCAGCTTTTTCAGCCATGACTAAATGTGAATTGTTTTTATCTTTCATCAAAAGCACAATTATTATAAAAGAGTCACAATAGGATAATAAGTGCGAAATGGAACATTATTCCCCAAGTTGATTTCGTTAAAATATCTGCAAAAGTTCAATAAATGTGTCTGCTTCTGCAAGTCCAAAACAGCTAACGTTGGCGAAAACGAAGTGTACGGCCATCTCTACAATGTTTAGAAGAAGAGGGGAAAAAAAGTGTTCTAAATCATCAAATTCATTTCCAGTGTGTGAATTAACAGTATATTCAAAAGTGCTTTGAGAATCATTGAGTGTATCTAAATTCAGAATCTAAAAGAACAGAAAAAGTGTTTCGAATCAAGGTCAATATCTGCAACGTAATCAGTAAAAAATTAGTGAATATGTTAATGGTTCTTCCCTGCCTTGAATATTCGTAACGTTTTCATCACAGAAAAAGAAAACTAGATATTTATCTTGCTAAGCTCAACAACCGTTATCAGTGAAATATTGAAATACTGTTTTGTGCTCTTCCTTTCAAACAATGGAATATTATCAAAAGTGATGTTGAAGTGCTATTAAATTTCAATTTTCTTTCATCAAGTAAATTAAGTTTTAAAATAACTTTGCATTATAAATACTTTTGCATTTATAAGTAATTGTATCATTTTACGATTTATTGATGGTAATATTTTAAATCATTTTAAGATGAAAGTTAATAATTTAAAAATTTTATGATTTATTTCAAATGTAGTTTTGTATTTCTGAATTGGAAAAAAAATATTACTGAATTTGATAAAAATCAGGTAAAGCATTTGAAGGTCTTACTTAGGGAAGGTTCCTAATACGATTAATAGTTTTGTGCTATTGTTTAAATTCCTCTGAATTTATATTTTTGAATTTTTGCTGTATTTTAAGAATGGAATTATTGTTTGAAAATTTTAAACTGCAGGTATTTCTTTAATGTTTTAAAATAAATATTGAAGGCTCTCACCTTATGGTAAAATACATATTTTTAATCTAGGTATTTTCATTTTTTCATAAAATAGTGTGTGTTTTTAATTTTTGTAATGGAGTGATACAGCAGTTTGAAAAAGGCCAGTTGCCTCTATCCAAGGAACGGAGACCTTTTCTATAGTAACTGCTAATTTTGGCAAATCTTTTGGCCATCAGTGAAGAATAAACACCAGTTTGCTTAACTGATAAATCAATCAGAGGGCTATGTTAGTATTTAGAGAAAGTTGTGGAGTCAACAAAAATAGGAAACACTTTTATTTGAACATTTACTTTGTGAAAAAATTTCAACTTTTACCTTGTGAAACTATCTTCATCAAGAACTTTACAAAATTTCATTGGACATTCTTATTTTCAGGACTCTAAAGTGCGCAATCGTTTTAAAAGACTATAGTGTTTAAATTATTGAATTCAAAATTTTACGACTTACAATGAAGAACCAAAATATCAGTCAAAATTCTATGTTTTGTATTTTCAAAATTATATCTTTCACATTTTGCTGCTCTAATGCTTCTTCCACCCTGCTAACCTTTCTTTTGAAGGGGGGGATATGTAAGATATAACAAAATATGATACCTGCTTTAAAAAATAATTGGCGACCTCAAAATTAACATTCTAAATTTGGTGCTCTACCCCTAAGTTCACCCTTTCTCCCAAATTCAAGAGCATTCAAAATTACATAACACTGCTTGAAAAAATGGAACTAAAATCCATAATTAACCAATCACAGATTAGTTGTACTTTGTGCACCTATCTTGTATAAATAACTAACAACCACATAGTCTCTCTCTCTTTCACCTCTTTGCCTGCATGCTTGCCGCTCAGCCTCTGCTAGATATTCATCATTAATTGAAATGCAATTGCATATTGAAAATTATGGGGTACGTTCAGCACCCCTAATCTTATACAGTTTGTATTAAGAAATTTGTCATTTAAGAATAAATGATGTTTAACTATCAAGCTGGTCGACATCTACGCAGCAGTTTTTGGGCCATGACTAAATGTGAACTGTTTTCATCTTCCGCCAAACAACAATTATTACATATATATATTTATTTATCAGGATATAAATACATTGACTGAACAATTTATTTTTTAATTCAGAAATTAAATTGATTCATTAATTCTGTAAACGGAATCTTTTTAATTTTGTCTTGAATTTAGTTAATTTTTAGTCTTTTTAAGCTTCTTCAGATTGGTTATTTTTTATTTATTTTTTATTTTTTTGCACTTGTATATAAATTTTTGTACTATATGAGTGCAAAGGCATGTAAAGACCTGAATTTTTTTGAGACTTTTAAAATAAATTTTGTTTTGTATGAAAGTTGGATTATTAAAAAGCAGTTTGGAGTCTCAAGGGATTCAGAGGAATTAAACATATTTTCGCACTCCTTAATCAACTTGGTTTAAGGCTTCAAAACACTTTTTCCTAGACAAGTTCTGTTTGAAGTGTTAAACAAAAGAGATTAAAACTTTTATTATTTTTGGTTTTGTTATGTACAAATTTTTTGTACTACATATGGTTTTACTCCTTGAAGTGAACATTATTTGATTCCAATTTTTAATTTTCTTTATTTGCATTGTACCAGTTTATAATGTTACCCCGAGAAATTAGGTTGGACCTTCAAAATTTTTAATACAGAATTTTATTCTTTTTGGTTCCAATTTTATATATATGTATATGTATGCATGTATGTCTGTGTGTGTGTGTGTGTGTGTATAAAACAATATGTAAAGTAGACTTCTAAATTTAATTGGAAATAGCCCCTTGATTTTTCATTTTAATCTGAGTATTTTCCCTTTCTGCACTAAATAAACTAGCTGATCATAATAAACCTTTCAGGACTGTATCATTTCAAATGAATAGTTGTCATTACATGATTTACACATAATGTTGGTGACATAAATGTTTCTGCAAACTGAAACTCAACCAAACAATAATAATTTTAGATCTTTATTGATTAGCCTATTACCATTATTTGAAAATTGATACTATAACTGGAAACCACAATCTTTCGCCTCTTTTGACTGCAACTACACATTCTACATGCCAACAACACCTTCTAACACTACCGGCCATGATTTCTAAATCATGACACACACGTATATACTGCATAACTACCACTAATTAAATAGCCATGTCTAGCTGAGTGATTTTGATTTAAGTCTACATAGCTACTTCACTGGTCACTGATATGTCTGAAAACAAATAGGAAAAATGTATAATTAACAATGTCCTTGGGCCACAGCTAATGGTGTTGCTATTTTAAAGAAATTCTGAAGGAAAGGGGAAAAATATTAAGATTATTTTTCTTAGAATCATTGTAAGTCAAAATAAATATTTAATTACATTTCTATTTCCTAAAATTTTATTCTGGAATGTAGAGAGAATCAAATATTCAAGTGGGTCTTATTTTCCAGTAAATATTACATGTCTTCTTTTTGAATACAAAATTCCATATTTCAGGACAACATAATGATTTTTATTTCTCATGACTCTTAATTCTTCTTTTTTTTTTTTTTTTTTTTTTTTTTTTTTTTATTATGTTTTTTTTTTTTTTTTTTTTTTTTTTTGTCTGTGAGAAAGCTTTTGAAGCTCCAATAAGTCTACAACTAAAGCCTATCAAACCCAGCTCGAACATTTTCAGAACCTTAAGTGATCAAGCATCCTATATAAACTAATATATTAATAATTCAAAGTGAAATATATCTTTAATTAGATATCTCTCATAATAAAAAATTGGTTGGCGCCTACAGAAATTTGCAGCCTCTGTTGCCTTTACTTGAAGCTAATGCAGCTCTGTTTTTACCCACTTTTGTCAACCATAATAAATTTTCAAGAAACCTATCTGTTGATATGCTTATAGGCTGTACGTACTGGTTAGCTATATTCTATTTGGTTTGGGGATGTATCATATGATTTCCCATTCACAATTTATATTTTAAATATTTTTATCATACAGCATAATTGCTATCTTAATATGATAGTTAACAATTTTGTTTATTATTTTAAATAAAATTAACATAAACCAAAAATTTTTTTGGATCTACTTGAAGTATCAGGTCTCAGCAAACAGCAAGAACCTAACATTAGAAATAAAAAGTTTTATGGGGGGGGGAAGCCAAAGAAATAAAATTAGAAATTTAAAATAAATATCTTGCAGGAATGTCTTATTTCACTGTGCAATTTTCATTGAGTAAAATGACTAG
>KK112296.1:90721-110158 GCA_000611955.2 Stegodyphus mimosarum | reverse complement strand
TCGAAAAAATCAATTTCATTACTGTATTCTGCAGCATTTCCTTTTAATGCGTTAGTTCCTTTAAATGAATAGGTATCCGTTTTCATCGAAATATCAGGATCAACCCAATTTATATCTATGTCTTCCAGATGAAATTCATTAATATTTTGTCCTTTGTCTGCAACATCTTCCGAAACAGACTGAAATTCCGTAAAGGAAGACACCTCTTTTCCTTCATCATTATCAATTTCGCATTCGGAATCACTGTCACCAAAAGCTTCATTTTCAAGATCTTGAAGCAATTTCTCGATTTCTTCTTGAGTTAAGCCTTTCTTTCTTCTATACATAGCGAAAGTAAAGCACAGCCAAGTATTAGTGCAGAGTTCTAGAGAGCAAGTAAATCACGCGAAACGCAACCGTCAAAGAACATATAGGAAGAACAAATATTCTTTGACACAACTGAAAGATTTTGCCCCGAGCTAAGATTTCACTGCTGAGGGAAACGAAAGGGAATTTACAAACCCCCACAGTTGGGACGCGCGAAGGTCATCTCGCATAATTGGCAAGGGAGGTTATTTGGACAATGACTATCTCCGCACCCTCAAAGATTGGGGGGAGGAATTCTCTGGCCGATATTTCGGCCACAGCCGTCTTTCTGAGACACATCAGCTCTGGCCGATTCTTAGGTCACCCGTCTTTTAAGCGTTAAATCAAGCTTCGAAACCCACTTGCTTCCAGAAAGAGTATCCAGAATGTCATCAATTCCTAGACGAGGGTAGCTGTCTTTCTTCGTACCCTCTTACAACCAGTGATCATCAATGCAAAATCTAGTTGAAATATCTTTCATTATCAGGAGGATGATTGGAGAGGCTCATGGACTTGTTGAAGGTTTGATAATGTTGCTTTTTTTTCATGCCCTTTAGAAGTTTTCCAACCTCTTCTTTAACAATTGGTAGACATCTTGGATGTTGCTTGACTGGTGGTTGGTCCCTGGTACCAATGCTCTGCTGTGCCAAGCTGGTTCGACCTATGTCAGAAGACAAGCAGGTAAAACATATTGAAATTCTTGAATGAGATGTTAAAAAATTCATACTTTCTGTGGCCATATGCTAGTGAAGGTGATGAAATGGATATTTTGTGCACTCTTGGTTAGAAAACTGAAAATGCTATCAAAGACAAAATTAATTTAAAAATAAATCTGGAAATACAGGACAAAAAAATTCCCACTGTTTCTTTGGAAACTACTGTGCGAGTTCCTATTAATTTCTGATGTCGACAAGGTGATCACGCAATATATTCCCAGTTGTAATGAGTGCAACAATGGACAATTTCTACAAAGTTAAAACTTTTGATGGTATTTTAAGACAATAAACGTAAGATCACAATTCACTTTATGCCCTAAGAACTTGCTTAGAATTGAAGATATCTTTGACTATAAAATTTCTTTCTGATCAGTTGCAATTGCTCGGTCCAGTGGAAGTAGACAGGGATTCATCATGTGTAAACCAAAATGAGAAATATCAAAGGTCTTTGTGTGAGGAAAAAAAATAATAAAGTGTAACTCAAAATGTCAGTCAAGCCTATCATGTTCCAACAAGTAGGTTATTTTTAATTTCTTATTCTTCATATGAAAATTTTGTTTTTGTTAATAAGAAAGACATAAATTTTGTTTTGTACAACTTTCATTTTTCTTTAAGAATTTTCAATTAAAGCTTTTTAAATAGCACTCTTACATTACTTTTTCAAAATAACATTTGTATTTTTAAGGAATGCATATATTTTAAATCATAGCCTTAACATCTTTTCATACTTTGCCTAAATATTATTAATAATACATAATAATAATGTCAATTAATAAGTTTTCTGGCTGTCTGGCTGTCCTGTTATAAATATACCCATGAGGGGTTAAAAATTAATTTTGGATAAGTAAAAATTAAAAAAATACCTGGTATTTGCCCAACTTCATCATCAAAAAAGTCACTGTAATCAAGTGGTGGTTTTTCCAAAGTTTCATCCCATCTTTTAGGTCTAAAAAGTAATTTAAATATATATTACTAACAACACTTTTCCAAATTTTTTTAATATAGTATAATTATTCACACTGTTTTAACAATTAGTTACTATTGCTTATTTAATTCTTTATTACTTAATATAGATATTCTTCTCATAGCTCTGACTATATCAGTAACAAAGCTTTGTGAAAATTATCTTAATTTTTTATTAAATTAGCACATTCAAGGCTTAAATCTTAATTCTTAAAGCTATATTTTTACCTCCAAATAATTTTCAAGGCCTTTCTTTTAATATTAATATTTTAGTAAATACAAGGTTCCCACTGAAATTCCATTTTTAATTTCCCTGAATAAGCATAATGAATTAGCTATTAAATTAAGTATTATCACATGAATACTGTTATGTATTTATTACAAACTACTAGGATCATCTGGAAGGTTCTGGCATTTCTGGAAGCAGGTGAGATGCAGTTTGACAGTCTCCAAAGTGAACTTCATGCCATTTTGAGAATTTTGAAGAGAACTGAAGCTATAAAAATCCATTGGGGGGGAAGTGATATAAAACATATCAGCCACATTCAATAAATTTTTGTCCGACATTCATCAAAATGTGGAGCCCAGTATTTTTATGATAGAAGACAATACTTTTATGTCTCATCAGATCTGGGCATTTTGCTTTGATATTTGCCTTTAAAACTGTTATTTGGGAATAGTATT
The DNA here is from genome assembly GCA_000611955.2 of Stegodyphus mimosarum. Classification (NCBI taxonomy): domain Eukaryota; kingdom Metazoa; phylum Arthropoda; class Arachnida; order Araneae; family Eresidae; genus Stegodyphus; species Stegodyphus mimosarum. The sequence goes on along the minus strand of KK112296.1, from coordinate 107,450 downwards.
TTTGCACATTTATTCTTCGATTTGGTGGCAACAATTCGTAGTGCAGAAAAATCTTTCATAACAGGTCCCCAATTAATGAGCAATATCAAAATAATGGCAAGTTTGAAGATCTAAATTTAAATCCAAAAATTAGGCTTATGAATATATATATATATAGAATGGGCTAAAATTAAAAAAAATTAAACATAGAAATGTTATGTTTCTGCCACCCAACATAACAAGCATAATCCAAACAATGGATCAAGGAATTATAATGCAAAAATCTGTAAGATATTTTATGTCAATTAACCAGTTATTATAATTTAAGCCTTTATTATAATATCCTTGATCCTTTCCATATTCCTCATCAGAATGCAAATTAGGTTTGTGTGTATTTAAGAGGAGTTTAGATATATTCAGATTAGAGCTTCTGGCAACCGAGTCTTACAGTTAAGTTATTCTTATCAGATCTGCTTAAGTTATATCCTGGCTTTAGCATCTTACTAACAGACGTTTTAGAAATATGTGCTGGTAATACTTTGAGTCAGCTTAATTTAGTCCAGTGGTTCTCAACCTTTTGACTAACACGTACCATCTAAACAAAAACTGAAAACCTTTAGTACCACCACTACATTTTACAATGATTTTTCAATTTTGGTTAGAAAACTCTCTAAAAGCGATAAAAAGCTTGAACTATTATTATCCAATTCTGTGATTATTAGCTCGAATTTTTGTATCATTGTATTTATTTGATCCCTAAATTTAATTCTTTTAACTTTCCAAAAATATCAGCTTAATATGCTAAATGTGCCAACCATAACTCACTAAAGAAACAATTTTGCAGTTCAAATTTTGAATCACAAAAGAAAATTTTAATTTCTGATCGAAGTTCCAAAAGACGATTTAAAACTTTGCCTCTGGATAACCACCTTACTTTGGAATGCAACAAAAGCATTTCATATTCACTGCTCATCTTATGGTATAAAATTGTAAACATTCTTGAATTTAAATCTCAGCTTTTAATAAAATTAACAATTTCCACAGTTTGATTCAAAACGATTTTCAGGTTTTCGAGGAATTTTTGACTACTAGAGCTTCATGATGAATGGAGCAGTGAGTAAATTTAGTTTTAGGTATGACTTTCTTTATTTGAGAAATATCACGAGAATGCTTTCCATTTAAAGCCCATCACTGGCAAATCCATCCAAAATGACTGCATCCCGATCAGACAGATCTTTGTGCTCATTGAGTTGCATCACTCCTAACAAGAAAGATGATGCAGATTAGGAGCAGTGGCATGTTATGATGTGCAAAATTTCCCTGGGAATTGTCCAGAATAGTTCTACAAAATCATCATGTGTGACTAAACCTAACTGTTTTATTTCGACCTTGTGAGCAAAAGGTAGTAAAAAGGATGCACATGCATTTTTATCAGGAATACAAGGATGGCTGTAGTAAAGTAAAGCAAATGGATCATATATTGAGTGAAATTTCCTAAGGAACAAAAGACCAGTGTCTATAAAACCTATAAAATAACGACTTCAGAACCTATAAAATTTCATTTCTGTAGTGCTTAACATTATCAACCTATAACCTATCTTTTTGACTGACCTGCGTGTATATATACACATACACACACATACTATATGTGTATATGTATGAGAAGAATACATCTAACCATTTAAAAAAGTGTTTTTTTAAAAAGAAATATCTAATTCTGGAAGAAAAAATTTATAATAACAGTATATCATTCATAGAAAATAATTACTCCTAGACATTCTAAATAAAACTGAAGAGCAAAGAATTATGCTGGCTTGAAAAAAGAGAAGAATGGAAAACAGCTCACTAGAGGGTAGTTTCTTACTAAGCTCCCTAGGAAGAGGAGTAGCTGCGGGTAAAATTGCACTGATATGACCTGCATAAAATATTTTGTGCAAGAAAAACAAAGATTACAGCAACTCTTTATTTGCTTCATTGCAAGAAATTGTTGTTTACAGGTTACTATACTGGTACTTCGATCCAAGATTTGAATCCTGTGAAGTTTTCATGGTTTTCCCTATGTGTAACATGTATACGAGCCAGTCTCGCATAGACAGTCCTTCACGAAGGTATCCCTCTCCTTACACAGATAGCCCTTGAGGCTTTGCAGTTATCACATAAAACCAAAACTGAGCCCGGTTCTTTATAAAATATGAACTTTTTATTGGCTTAGAAGAATCGATGTACACTTCTACAGTTACTACTACAGCTGCTATCTAAAAAAATAAAAAAAAAAAAAAAAAAAAAAAAAAGAAAAAAAAAAAACTCTGAATTTCCAAATAGTGAGAATTCTAACAGAAGTTCGGATTTCAGTGCAGCAACATGCACATCCAAAGAAATATCATAAAACAATTATGTTTTCATAAAAGATAACAGAACTTGTCAATGGGATACTTCCCTATCAAAGCCTACAGTCGGTCTCTGAAGTTCTGAAACAGATGTACAGTTTTCTGACCATTAACTGTATTCTAATTTTATATTTCAGTGAAGAGGATTTTGTTATTAATGTGGTGTAAATGAGATGGCTTTTAATATCTTTGCATTATTACTTCAAAATTCTAATCCAAATGAAACAATTGTGTTGTATATGTTAGTACACAGAAATTAATTTCTAATTACAAAAGGTATGAAAAACTTCTTAAACTCTTCATATACGTGATAAAGGATTAGCCATATTACTTCATAATCATCAAAGAATACAACTAAATTATTTAGCATAATTAATATTAAACATTAATTTGTTACAACGTTAGCAGCTGAACAATATAACATGATAAAATTTTATTAACACACATATAATTTATATATCATTTTTGCTATGTAATCAAAACTCAGAATTGGTCTCCTGAAAATTTTATCACTAGAATCTTGTGATAAATTTATCATAAATGCAAAAACACAAATTATACAGCTATAAAATTTAACCCACGTTGTAATTCCATTTACTATTAATTGATTGAAAACAGAGCAACCCATCATTAATATTATTGGTAGCTTGTATTTTACTAAAACACAGAAAGTAATATAATGTGTTCTTCCATTTCCCAGTTTTGATAAAGGAAGGGGAAATGTATCCTGAAATGGAACATTTTACTTTAAGTAAATGGCAATAATTAAATACCATGAAAATGATAAGAACATATACTAGACTTTAATCTTTACTAAAAAGTACAGAAATGATAACTAAAGAATCACACAAAATAAGAAAGAAGCTCACATGTTTCCTAATCACTTTTTTAAACTAGACTGCAGTACTTAATAAGTCAATGACAAATCTCTGAATAAAAAAAGCAAACTATATGTTCATTTTGCTATGAAATTTAAAATACATTTCTGCATTTATAAAAACTCTAATTTGATAAAGCCTACAATGTACCTTTCAGGATAACATTTTCAAAGATTTGGTCTCAATATATGCCCTTAATTAGCATACGGCCCTTCATTAAAAAAGAATGGAACATGTGGAACAATATCAACATTGCTTATGATTTTTTTGCTTTTTGTATAATGTTTAACAAATTTATTTCATTATTTTAAATAGTGCAATAAAAAATTCTACTTTTCTTCTACTATCAATTAAAATTTGGCAAAAGCTTAACAGTCTTCTACAAACTCTATTTATATTGTTAATGGTATTAATACTTAAAAAGAAGCTTAACAAGTTGTACGATTAATGCTGCCCATAAAATGGTTTATTTAAGTCATTAAAAAGTAATCAAATACTTGATTCTCATTTTATTTTTATCATCTTTTATAATTTTGAATACTTGTCAGAGACATAGAATGTTATTTATTGTATATAAATCTGCATTAAAGTCATGTATATGTATTCAGAACTTAAAACTCTTTGCCTTCTTGTTCCTTTTTTTTTAAAGCATTTAAGCATAAAAATATCTAAGAATAGTTTTAAAAGAATGTAAAGTATATTATACATTTCAATATTAGAGAATTACAACTTACTTCAGAGAGACATTTTTATCATCCAATGTTAAATCTTTGTTTTTATCTTTAGCTAAGTCGCTCATTCCTTTCAAAACTTTTGCTTGTTCACTATCAACTTCATCATCTTTTTTCCTCCTTAACCTTTGCTTACGGGCTATTGGATCTTTGCTGTGGGCTAATGTATATATTTTTGTGTGTAATACATATATCTATATATATATATATATAACTACATAAAAAAGTAATGATTAGATATTTTAAATAAAAAATATTTTGCTTCCTTTTAGAGGGTTCCCACTGAAAGTCAATTTTAGTTCCCCCAAATAAAAGTAAGAAATTAAGTACGGATAACTGAGTAATTTTAAACATATATGATTGTGACTATGAAATAAAGTATAATAAGAAAGACTATTATAAATATTAAATTTATCTCATATATTAATGAAAGAAATCTATACAGAAAATACACATTTAAAGCATTTGAAAAGCAAATAAGAGTTACTAAAAAAGTATTGACTTTGAGAAAACTAGTCACTTTACAAATGAAATTTACAGTAGTATATCATCCATAACAACAGGGTTCAAACACATTTCTGCATACGAAAATTAAGTACTTTGAAGGACCACTAACGAAAAAATTAAGGACCTATGAGCAAATGAGAATGAATAAATTAAAAATATTATCTGTGCCTAAACTTCACTTTTGCAATACCATCCTAAAAATAAAACAGATCTGTAAGTAGAACACATTATTATTATTAAACATAACTTAATTAACATAATTATTAATAAGTTTGAGAATGAAATAAATATTATGAAATCCATCAAGTAGCATTAAATATTTTACACTTATAACAGTTGGACATATTTGAAAGAAGATAAGTGACATTTTATTTACGTTTTACAACAGTTAGTTTCATAATTAAGATATCTGATAAGCTTTATAATTAAGATTATTTGTTGATTAAGTTAGCTTTATGTTGACTTTTTTATGTCTCATTTTTTCACATACTTGCTCGTCTAGAGGTTTAATAAATAGCAGGTAGACTTTATGTCAAGCAGTATAGGTTAAAATGAAAAGTAAAATCATAATCAACATGATTCATAACAAAAGACTGGCTGTTGTCACCACTGCTGCTTGCCTATAGAGAGACTTGCTGATCAGAACAAACCTGAAAGGCCTAATGTAGACACGTTTGGCAAGTTTTGAAAGTTAGTTGGGCTCTGTCTGATGCAGTTAGTGTTGTAGCTTCATGTCAAGTTCCAGGGGCTGTAACCCAGTTAATATATATTAACGTTCCTATATGCCACTAAAGCAGCTGAGGTGATAAGTTGCTTTGTAGTATTTTAAGTCTCAAAAGATGCAAAGAATAAGTTTTACACGAATTTTTACATTTTTGGGTTTTAGCTTGTGACCACGGTAATGCTTAAAGGAAGGCAATAACTCGCTTTAATACGCACAGATAATTTTTAAAGGTAAGCAGTTAGTTATAAATTATTAAATTAGATAGTTAGATAACCTTAGTCATTGCAGATTTACATGGTCACTGTTAAATTTTATCTATTTTTTTAAAAATCCTATTAAAATCACAATTAATATAATTAATCAATTAAATAAATTTCATGACAAATAAAATAATTTAAATAATAAATAAAATAAAATTTCATGATTTAAAATACATGTAATTTATGGCATTGATTCTTCTAATGACATAAGGATAATTACTCATTAAAAGCTAGAAAACATTTATGTTTTGTAGGAACAACACTCAACAAAATACATATGCGTCTTTTTAATTTGAAGCCTTCGGAGATATTTTGGCTAATTTATATTGATTTTCTTTTCTTTAAACATTTTGCCTAACAATTAGAAATTTGTCTCAAGAGGCAAAGCAATGTTCTCACTAGTTACTGCATGCTTTATCTCCTAACTTGTCAACTTCTCCACAATGTACATATGAGGGTCTACTTGATCTGGTACAAGCTAAATACCCTGCCCGCTCCAACAGACATGAAGCAAATTATTGCTATATCTGACAGTAACCACAAAGTCAGACAAAGGTTTAAATAAGCGTGTTATTTAAAAAGAACTAAGAACATAAAGGCATGTCCTTATGCTAACAAAATCATGTGCTTTCAATCAATTGCAATCAATTACAGCTCATAGTGATGGAATTAAACAAGAAGAGTCAAATTCAAAATAAAAATGTGATGCAACTACACAAATTAGATTAAACTACAAAATTCAGATTAAAACTAATCAAGTGAACCCTCATGGACTAGTGGTCAAAGACTATACAACTTGATTTTAATTTAAGCTGGCTCAGTAACTATCATCATAACAAATTCAAATGTCGGCAGCAATAATGCAAAGATGAATAATTACATATTATCAGAGCTTGCAAGAACTAATGCAATGAGCAAGAAGAGGTCAGAAACACACTTTGTCTTACACTCCAAAAACCTCAATTTAAAAACTGTCCAAGTGATTTGCATTCTGGTGAGTAAATAGAAATGGGAAATTATAGTAATGACTGAAATTATAAACAACTTGGTAACTTACATAATAATAACTGTACATATCTTTAAAGAATAATTTTCTTTCTCTTTATGTATTCAATTTCTTTCTTCAACATGTTTCCTTTTCAATTTAAAATTTTGGGATTTAATTAAAGAAGAAAATGGTCTTTCTGTTATGGTAGAGTCCCGCAAACTCGACATAATGTGGACTGAAAGACTGTCGAGTTTTAAGAAATAAGGGGTGGGTTTTTCAGAACTTTTAATATTTAACTGTAAATTACTCCACAAATTAGAAGTACAATATTGGACATGGAAAATTACAGCATACTATTACATTAATGTAGATTTTTTATGTCAAGCTCTATCACAATAGGAGTCATAAAAAGAACAAATACCCTAAGGTAATTCAGTAAAAAATTTACATAAAAAATTCAGAAAAATTATCAATAGTTCTTGGTAGAAAAATACTGTGTGATGGTAGATTGTCTCATACTCATTCCGTCATTGTGCTGTTTCATCCTGTAGGTGACGGAGGAAATAAATTCCGTTGCCTTCAAACTTTTTATTTTCTGGATTCAATTCATTTTTATCCACATAGTCTTTCACCAATGTAACTATTTGTGCATGTCCTAAAATTTCACAATTTTCATCTTGTCCCATCCATTCTTCAACATCACCATCAGTAACTTCTTTGAAGCCTGGAATTTTCTGAAGTAAGTCAACTATTTCACAATTTTCTGTCTCTTCTTTGCTTTTGTGAAATTCGTTTTCTGAACAGTCCAGAAACAAATGAGGCTTATCTACTCGATTTCACTTCAAGAATGCGCTATCCATCCAAAACATCCAAGATATATATTTTCTTCAGTTTCTTGATTTATCACACTTTTCTTCCATGGTTAGGACAAGATATGAAAGAAGTTTACATCTGCATTTTTTCTTCAATGCCTCTAAAACATCCTGGTCTATTAGCTGACATTTTGAAATTATGTTAGGAGGGAGAAACATGGTTCCCATACCTTCATCTCATTACTATTCTGCATCAGGATGGGATGAATCATTGTCTAGAGAATCGCCTTCCTTGGAAAATTTAATTTTAAAACTTTTCCAACGATGGAATAAACAGCTGATGAAACCAATTGTGATGTCCTTATTATCTTTCCACATCTCTGAACCTTGTGAATGCTTCATGTACCCACATTTGATATATAGTCTCGACGTGAAAAATAAACTACACACTCATTCTGAAGTAACAAAAAAATATATTTATACTTTTTACCAATATAACAATTTCTCAGAGTCACAAGAAACATTTCTACTTTTTTAACATGATATTAGTGTTCTGTTTTTACAACACACTCAAGAAAAAAAAGTTTGAATATCTTGACTGCATTTCAGTTAAAAAAAGTCACACCACGTGCATGCCACCACCACGTGTACGCTGCTCTTCATGTTTCTTGTCTTCTCTCAGTTGCCAGATTACCCTTTCTTTTTTGATCGGGGTGGCTGGCCTTGCAAAACTCTCTGGCAGGGCTAGGTCGAGAACTTTTTCAAATCGAGCATGTACATACAACTAATCATTAAATACTGCTCCATTCACCCATGCATATGACTGATTCCGGTACCAAACAGGAAGATCATAGTTGGTTTCGATCCCATTAATGTATTTTTTTATTTGCCTGTAAGTGCTAGTTTGAGTTTATGGCTGCCTGTTGCATTGCTGCATGCCAAGATTGTGACTCTCTCCTTGCTTCTTTTGTAGCCAGGTGCCGATTTTTCTTCCCTGGATGCCAGCGTTTTCGAAGGTAGCAATCGAAAATTCAGACTGGCCTCATCAGAATTATAAAATTGATCTCCAGATAAACCCTCCTTTCCAATTAGTTTGTGGAAATTATCCTTGAATATTGCAGCATTTTCCAAGTTAGCAGATAACTTTTCTCCACAAACGTTTAACTGCCTGATGCCGTACTGCGTTTTCTATCTGTTAAGGCAGCAGGCACTAGATGTAAATCCAAGCTCTCCTTGAAATTCATCATAAAATTTTAGGGCTTGCTCTTGTAAAATTGGTCCTGAAATGGGTGTTTTCTCTTCCCTTTGCTGCCTGAACCACAAATAACGCACCTCCCTCACTTTTTTTTGTATTCACTACCTTTCATACATTTTCTTTCCTTTAAACTATCCACACATGCTTTTCTCAGACACCAAGACTCGATTTCGGACCTCTTCTTTTCCATACTATCAAACAGTCCATCCAACACCTAAATCCATAGTAATTTTGTTTACATTTTTCTCAACTCTCTTTAAGAGATCTACTTTTATTTCCATTGTCATGTTAGTTTGCTTTCTTTTCGAATGACATTTTCACATCACAGAATACCAAAAGTTCCCCAAAATACATTAACACTTATACACCTGGATATGAACTGATGAATGATATGTGCAATGAACTGGTGTGAGTTTAGTTTGCAATAAGATGCAATCACAAAACTTCAGACAAGTCTCGTAAATGTTTCGCAACATTAGAAAGGAATGCGGCCAGCTGCTACTTGACTTTTTTTGTATCCTCAAAAGAAGCATACAGCATTGCAAAATATTACTACATTTCTTGAAATTTGCAAGGCAGTTCCAAGAATTATAGAAAAAAAAAACACTTAAATCTTTGAACAGAACAGGAAATACATACGCATAAATAATAATTATATGTACTGTATGTAATATTTGCTCTGTTTGGCTTAGCGGTATCTTAAAAAAGTTCCTAAAATGTTGTTGAGTTATACAGAATGTCGAGTTTGCAGACTCTACCGTATTCTAAAAAAACTAAATGCATTTAGAATGTATAGAAAAAACTGACAATTTTATTTCTTTAGTAGTATGAAAATTCATCAGAAGTACGAAATATATTGGCAGGGGCTGGTTACAAGCTGGTGTGGCAGAAATTTTAGAATTTAGTGACACACGGGCAAATCTTTTAGAATTTACAGCAGGCATTAGAAGCAGAATTTAGAAAGGCACTAGGCAGGAGAATTTTGTATCCACAGAGATTGCATCAGGTGGAAAAATGTCTAGCGCCAGCCCTGTGCATGATGCATTAAGACATATAAAATGAATCTTTTGAATGGTCAGTTTTTAATTTCTTTATTACTACAAAAATTTCTTTCTACAAATGCCTGTCTGAGTGACAAGATTAGAAATATTTTTGATATTTTCAATGCTTGTGCCTAGTGAAAAGGAAAGAAAATAAAGAGAAGATAAACATGTTCAAAAAAAGACTTCTAGAATCAGAAGTAAAACATTCAAATATTATGTTTTTATTGTTCTTCCAGACATTCTCCAAAAAGTAAGAAATTCATTGCAAACTTTCTGTAAAGTACATTCATTACGTGTTGATACCATGGAGGTATTTTTCATTTTGTCACATTGATCTGGAATCTTCTAGAATCGTAGGTCTATAAATCTTGCCTTCAAAGCCTTCTAAACCTTCCAGGATTCGACCCTTGGAGGTAGAGCTGGTAAGACATGTCTTCGCGGAGCTCCTGCTCGTTTCTACTGGATGAGTCATCTGCTTTGTTATTGTGGTGAACTTTGCTTGCTCTTACGTGAACTGATTAGCATAGTGATTTATTATTCCTACTCTTGTGGATTATTTAAACTGTGATTGTGTTGGTGTTGTTATATTTTTAATGTTTTTTTTCGCCCGATTACTTGGATATGGAGGGGAATGAACACCTCAGTTCGACAACATGGATGTAGCGGCTATGCTCTAGCCATGCGCCAGGCTTAAATAATGAAATTCACCATTTTGCAGACAGATTCTTAGGAAATAATAGGATTGGACTGATAAATGCAGAATCACTCTCGCTTGAGGATTACTTACATGTGTTACAAATTATTGAAAAACTTAAGAATTCATGGAATTGGAATGGACATGGAGGACTGGATAATGGAATTTTCTACTGAACAGGAAAAGAATGTGATAAAAACCAAGTTCACTAAAGAAAAGGCTTTGTGGAAGGACTGCTACAGATATTCAAAGGTAAGTGTGAGTCTTTTGGTGCTCACAATCCTGATAGTATAAATATGAATATAATTGACTTTACTAAAAACAATATGGCTAACAATTTAAAAAATGTTAAGAATAATATTGCTAAGTGTGATAATGAATGTAGTTCAGAAACTGTTAAAATTGTTAATGCTGAAAAAATTGCCGACAATTTGCCTAAGCCTAAACGGCCGTCGAAGAAAAATAAAAAATCAGTTACTGAAACAACCGATGCTGAGGGCTTTATTCAGCCGAGAAACCCAGCTAGGCCTGCTAAACTTGTTAAATGCTGACATCTCTGTTAATAATAAATTTAATAGTTTAATAGATAGTGCAATTGAGAGTACTAATGTTGATATGCAAGCTGATTCGGAGGTTCTTGAAGTTGAAACCCCGAGAATTAAACCTGTAATGGTTAAACCGGCTATTAAATTCTCAGATTTTGTTAAAATGCTTAAGTCTGACACTAAACTGGAATTTGCTGTAAAAATTAATGGTGAATTAAAAAATTTTTTTTTTAAGTCAGAAGCCAATCATCGGCAAATCACTAGGTATCTTGAGGAGAAACAAATAGATCATTACTTAATTGTCAGTAAGGTTGAACGTCATATCAACGTTGTCTTTAGGGGTTTACCTGTCGCCTGCCCTAAGGATGAAATTAGGGAGGAACTAGAAGCTCTTGGATACAAAGTACATAACATATCTCAGATTCACAGGTTTAAGACAAAGGTCCCCATGCCTTTATTCCAGGTTCAACTTGAAAACAAACCAGGGATTGAAGAAATATATGACGTAACCTACTTTATGTGCTTTTATGTAAATGTAATTTCTTATAATGCCACTGGAAGTGTTGCACAGTGTCACAACTGCTAGCATTTCCACCACTCTTCGGAAAACTGCAAGTTAAAACCCCGCTGTGTTAAATGTGCAGGGTCACATAAATCTGGAAATTGCAAAGCCAAAAGAATTGATGAAGTAATGTGTTGTAACTGCAATATGCCAGGGCACACTGCGAATTATCGTCGGTGCCCTAAATTTTCCACTACTAAATCTGTAAAAAATATGTCAGATAAAGTTAATGTAAAGAAACCTAATGTAGCTGCCAATACTTTTGATAAAGGCAACGTAAAACCTGGTGTTAGCTACGTAAATGTTGCTGCAGGCACTCCTAAAGCTAGTAATGTTAAAAACTCTGATTACGTTAATGTTGATAATAGTAAAGCAACTAGTAATAACAGAAGTAAGGACTTAGGTCCAAACATGTTTATGGATATATTAAAGAGTTAATAGATATATTTAAAGGCTTCTCGATTACAAATATTCTTCAAAAAACCGGAGAGAATGCCTGAGCTGCAAACTGCACAGCACACAAAATGTTTATCATTTTTGATATTTTCGAAAGCATATTTGGTTCTAAAAATATTGTATAATGTGTAGTATTGCAGATAATGTTGTAAACACAATTACATGGAACGCAAACGGTCTGGCTCGTAAGCTTAATGAGCTGTGAGACTTCATAAATGAGTACAGTCCTGACTTATTTTTCCTACAAGAACATCATCTTGGCCCTTCTTTACCAATGTTTATTGCTAATTACTATGTCTACAGGTCCCACAGAGCTATTAATGTGAACAGATATAGAGGAGGTGGTACTGCTCTCTTGGTTAAACGCTGCATTCCCCACCACCAAGTAACAATTCTATAGCTTTCCGCCATAGAAGCCACAGCTATTTCCATCACAAAAAACACTGGCACACATACATATTTGTCTCCACCTACATACCTCCATCAAAAACCCATGCAGTTGTTAAATCTGACCTCAATGCATTACTCACACTTGACACACATATTATTATAGGTGGAGATCTCAATGTGAGACATAGAGCTTGGAACTGCTATAATTCTAACACCATTGGCAATGTGATATTTAGTTTAGCCTGTAGAGCCATGTTTCAAATAGCAGCTCCGAAAACCCCAACACGGTATGCTGCTGGTTCTTCGGGAATCATCGACTTTTTCCTCCTAAGAAACAAAAGTGCTCCACTGGATGTTTCTGTGATGGACAAATTGTCATCTGATCACAATCCGGTTAGATTGATTCTTGATATCAGTAGCTATACTATAGCAGACAAGAGAACCTTTAAAACAGACTGGCAGATATTTGCCAAAGCTCTCAATAACATTCAGTAGACTCTTCCAACAATACACACCGGGAATGACATAGATAGTTTGATTGAGCAGTTCACTCATAAGATTCAAAATGCTCATGGCACTGCTAAAAAGGAAGTTAAGCCATCAAAACTGCTGAGATTGAAAGGAGTTAGCTCAATTTGTTAAAAGACGAAATGCTGCAGGAGGCAGTTTCAAAGAATCAGATCCCATACAGACAAAACTATGTTTAATAGGCTCTGTGATGCAGTTAAGTCTCATACTAATTATTATGCACAAACCTGCTGGGGCAACTACATCGAGTCCATCTCCAAGGAGGTTATTTGGAAAGCAATCAAGAGGTACAAAAAATGCCACAATCCCATTCCGCCCCTTAAAAGGCCTCACAGGATCCACTACACTGAGGCTGAGAAGGCAGAACTTTTAGCACAGCATCTGGAATCTCAGTTTCGCACAAACAACATTCACACCAGTACAGAACAGTTAATTGCTGATTTTCATAACAATTACACACCAAACCCAAGCACTGACAACACAATTTCAGTCATGCTGTCAGAAGTCTATGATTGCATGAAGAAATTAAAGAACAATAAGAGCCCAGGATATGACCAGATTACTAATTGGATGATCAAAAAGTTCCCAGTGAAAACTCTAAAGATTGTTAATTTGGTCCTAAAGTGGCAGCACTTTCCTGAATGCTGGAAACTAGCCAAGATCATGCCTATTCCAAAGCCACAAAAAGCTGCTAATCTGCCAGAATCGTATAGACCCATAAGTCTTCTGTCTTCTTTGAGTAAAATAGTCGAAGCAGTCCTGCTTTTGAGAATAAACCAACATGTGGATCAACACGGAATTATCATCCCATATGAATTTGGATTCAGACGTAAGCACTCGACCATAAATCAGTTATATAGAGCTATAGAATTCATCAGCAAATGGCTGCAGAACAAGAAAGTCACTGGGGGACTTTTCCTGGATATTGCCAAGGTTTTTGATCGTGTATGCCTGGATGCATTCATATACAAACTACACAATCTGGGCTTTCCAGATTACATACTAAGATAATGAAATTCTACCTAATCGGTAGACACTTTGTCGGTCATGTCTCAAATACACTTTCCATGCAAAAGACCTATCCTTGCTGGGGTCCCACAAGGGTCTCTTTTAGGGCCAACATTATTTAATGTATACGTGAACGACATCCTAGTTAAACCCAACACTACACTTACACTGTATGCTGACGACACTGCGATCCTCACTCAAAGTGCATTTGTTAGCCCAGCAATACAACGGTTACAAGATTACATTAACACACTTGAGACTTGGCTGGTAAAATGGAAGATTAAGGTAAACGTCAATAAAACACAGGCAATTATGATTACCACCAAAAATGAGTTCAACCGAAATTTGCAATTTTATGGAAACAATATCCTATGGGCCAAGCAAGTCTTATATTCAGATGTGATTCTCAATAAAACTCTCTTATGAAACCCACACATTACAGCTATATTAAGAAAGTTTCAAGTTAGTAAAATTACACTTTGCATCTTAACTGCTCGAAACAGTGTACTTTCTATAGATAACAAGTTGCTTATTTATAAGACCGTTTTGTGTCCCATATTGTGTTATGCCTGCCTTGTATGGGCATATTCATGCAAATTCTATCGAAAAAAGTTACAGCAGGCCCAGAATCTGGTGCTCAGACAAATTTCAATTGCACCGTGGTACATAAGAAATCACAAAATACATACAGAGTTAGGAGTTGAAGAATTAAAATACTTTTATTGCAGGCTTGCCGGAAATTTTATGAAAAATTGAATACCACTGATAACCCTGCAATCAGGGTATATGACTATGATATTAATGCCCCATGCAATAGTAAAAGACCTATGGCTATCTTAAGTAATTATATGACCTAATATTGTAATATCTCTCTCATTTGAATTGTATATAATGTTATTTATTTAGATCTACTAATTTACTTTTTTTTAATGAGGCACCAATTGAACTCGCACTTGCACGTTGTACTTAGTGTAATTTCTCTTGCATTATCATGCCTTGTTCCCATCAGGTCATTTACCAGCTCACCAGCCCCTTTTCAGTCTTTCCCAGGTCGCTTTCAGAGTCATATGCTTTACTTTTGCCACAATCTATGAATTGATATCTATTTACTCACACCATTTTGGTCTTAATATCTAATCTATATTCAATCAGATGTAACCTTAAGTTGCGATATTAGTTATAGTACACATATATATATATATATATATAAAGTTAATATTATGCTAGGTTATTTCCCTGTATGATTAGAAGTATGTATTTTGTTCGATGTGGGGTAGGGTCCATGACCCAGGCACCCTGGTGTTGCACCAATACACTCGTGGTAAACCTTCCAAGCTGCAATGTCTAAAATCCCAAATAAAAATTACCTCTACCAATTCTGCAGCAGCAAAAAGCCAGAAATATTTTTTTGGGAAAAAAACACAGGAAAAAAGTGTAAAATTAATTTTATTCAGAAAACTGACACAAACTCTGAGAATTCTAAATATTCTGAGATGATTACATGGGAAAAACTCTTACCATGAAAAACTTAAAAAGAAAACATTTTTAATTAACTACATGGCTATTTTGCTTTTGCTAAGAACTGTTTTGTAAACTGTGTTTTATAGCATTATACCTTGTATAGGAAGTGGTCAAAATGGAACTTTATAACATACAGCTAAAAATAAAAATATTTTATTTTAATGTTAATTTTTAAATATAGTTTCAAAATATTACCATTATTTTAATGAAATTTATGAATGTTATAATGTTTAAAAAATCATAAAAAAATTCCCAGATCTTGGTATTAAAAATTTTCTGTAGAAGCTGATCTTAAAATTGCCAGAATGTTGACAAGTCGTCAAATTTAGAAAAATAGTTTAACAAAAGAATTCACACCCCAAAAGCAAAAAGTTGTTTAAGAGCTCTTCATTAGATAAAATGAAATAAATTTCGAAATGCTTATTTACACTTCTTGCTCAGAAACTCAAGTATAACACCATTTTATTAGAAATAGGAACAAATTGTAACCCATGAACCCATTCAAAAAATAACCATACTTGTCAGTGAATCGTCAAAAATATTTCTCCAAAATGCTAATTCACACTCAGAATGTCAGCCATAAAAACAGACAGAAATTTCAGATGATTAAAATTAAGGACTTTCTGCCAATTTTGGCCAAAATTAAGGACTTTTAAGAACTAAAAACCAATTTAAAAAAACCTAAGGACTGTTAAGGTTCCTTAAGGACTGTACAAACCCTGAACAAATATTCTTCTTCTGGTATTTCAAAATAAAAATAAGGAGCTCTGAATATCATAAACTTGATAAAAGTGTTTAATTAATACAGTTATATAACCATCATAAATATATAGTTATAATAATTATATAATACAGTTATTTACAGTTATACAATCACACAGTATAATTACTTCTTAATTACCTCATTTATTTCTGAAGGCAAATTATATTTTGAAAAGAGGGATAGAAAAGCTAATTGTATTTCTATAGAGAAGAGCAAAGAATAGATCAGTGACAGATGGAGATTAGATTTATAATTTGAATATAGCATATGAGGCAAAGTTAAACACTGTTGAAGATTAAAAATCTTCACTGGCACTTGAAGGGAGCCAGATATTACGGCAATCCTATTAGCGTAGTCAGAATGGCTTTAGACGGCAGCGATGTTGGCTGTCGATGAAATCAGGCATATAATATCGGCACATATTATGTGAATATTCCAGAATATTTAATTTGAATAGTTGTATATAGTATTTGTAATATAAGTGTAAATAATAAAGATTTGAAAAGACGATGAAGACTTCTCCTCGACCCCGAGATTATATTTACTTCAAACACTTTCTGCAAGAAAAACAAAAGTTACAGTAACTTCTCATTTGCTCTCTTTATAAAGATACAGTTTTTGTTTGTTGTATCTTATTTAAAATGTGAACATTTAATTATTTGAAAGAAGCGAGTCCTATATATATATATATATATATA
>KK112296.1:67088-90656 GCA_000611955.2 Stegodyphus mimosarum | reverse complement strand
TTAAAAGAAATTATAAATAATTTATATTGCTGCGAACTAATCTACAATATCATTTAAATTCTGAGAACATAAGTAAATCAAGTGCAAGTATATATATATATATTTAAATTTTCCAATTTTCTGATTTTATCTGCCTGTTTTGGAAAATACTTAGGATTGTTTTGAACTCAGTAAAGAATCACTTAATTATGAATTTGCAGGAACAATGGATTTGTTCTAAGTTAGTTTTAAATAACAGCATCAGCATTTTATCAAGCAGTCTGATACATGCTTTCAAATTAGAAACATTAAATAAATGTTTCATTACACAAATTATTACATATGCTACACAGATAAAAGATAGAATCAGTGGTAAGAAATAATTGTCTCATTTTCCTTTATTGCCACACTTTTTATTAAATCACATACACAAGATACCTTTATTGATAAAATAATGAAATGGAAAATACCTGGTGCAGCTACAGGACTATTTGTGGTAGCTCCAGCTAAGCGTAGTTGGGTACTGAGTGAAAAGTCAATATTATAATACTCAGAACCACTACCAAGCTGTAATTCTGCTGGCTTTGGGGGCATAATTAAATCAGGATTACCATGTAGATCTAAAACTTCCAGATCTGTAAGAAGATGTATAGTTTCTGGCAAGGTTATTAGACGGTTATTAGCCAAAACAAGCTTTTTCAGTCGGCCACATCTAAAAAAAACATTTTAAATGAAAATTAAAAATACATTTAAATTAAAAGAATTAAAAAAATGCACATTTTTTATGTCACAGATGAAGAGAAAAAATGAAATTACAATATTTATATATATTTAATGACAATACAATTTACTTGAATAATCAAGATTGTATAGAATACAAACATTTAACAAGACATGTGTGATGGCATTTTTTGACACATTTCCTATTTTAGGTTCAATTCATGAAAATTGTAGAGAATATCTGGTTCTGCATTTAAGTGACTTCTATATGTTTGTTTTTCTACTTGTATAGGTGGGGAATCCTACTTCATAAGAGATATGTCACAGAGAAAAGCAGAAATACTAATTTTTCTTTTTCAGAAAGATTTTGAATTCATCTTGTAAATGCAGCCAAATTTCAGCAGACTCTTGTTTTGGAACACGGTTTTTAGTTTTTTTTGCGAGATGCCAATACTATAAGAATCTTGTATTCTTTTGAATTTATGCTGGATGCTATGCTTTATTATTTATGCTTTTGTTCATGTTAAACACATTCAGAACCTATTTAAAAGTATCAAGCACTTTTTCTTGAGTTGTCAGAAAACAATGTTCAGATGAGTCTTTCAGAGTTTCAAGATGCACTTGAACATTTTTCTGTAATCTTGATATTATCATTATTCAAGAAGCTCTCTATAAGAGGGAAGTGATCAATATCTTCTTTTTTTCATGCACTCCAACATACACATAAGTTTTCTCTTAAAAGAAGATATTTTGGCATTTGTATAAAAAAAATGCGACTTTTTTTTTTCTTTGCTTCATTTTGTTTATTTTTGCAAAAAAATATCCACAATATATGCCAATTAACATACCAAGCTTCATCATTTAAAACTGTCACAAACACAGGGTTATGGTTATGGTCCATCAAAACTGCTTCTATGTCTGCACACAATTCTATTAAATGTGTCAGTGCTTTACATTGAGGCAACCACTTTACTTTAGTGTGAGCAGGAGAGACTCCTTGTGGCTTCCCATATCTTCACACATTAATTCAAAAAGGCTCCTTTAAATGGTCAAACTTTGTCTAGTTTATAATTTTTATAGCATCACTCAACACTGTACAATACCTTATTACCACATCATTTAAGAATCACTGTTATCAGGGTCACAGAGTAATGAAAGGGTACAAAAGATATTATAAACACAGCTGAATCTGGCTTCAGATCTATGAAATTACTTTTTTTATCAGTTATGTCCTAAAGAAGACTTGAATCTCCACTTTGTAATTTAAGAACATTTTACCAATCCATCTTCATAAGTGCACTTTGCTGCACAATAATAAAATGCTCAGCAATATAATGAAAACATTAAAATGCCATATTTCTGCAATAAATATTTATTATGTCATGCAAACAAAAGTGCCTGAACTGACCAGAGAAACTAAACTGAAAGATTTATTTTTCTTTATTCTAGCTGTTTATGAAGAACCTTTTAAAACTACAAATTTTAACCATTGGCATTCAAACATTTTATTACTACTTACAAAATAATAAATTTGTTTTCAAGTATACATACTTGAATTTATCCCCGAAAAACAGTTAATTTAGTCAAAATAAAAGGTTTATAAATCAGATAAAATATTACCCTATGAAAGACTTCCATTAAGAATTCCCACCCAAGAAGCAAGATTACTAGAATGACCACTTCCTTTTAAGGTATGAAGAGAGGGGATGTATTATGTGATCCAGAATATTCATTTCCATATTTGTACTAAGCATTTCATTTCATATTATAAACAATGCTCATGTTTTCTACCAGAGTGTAGGTCACCTGCTAGAGAAGATGCAAATTTGAACTTAGCAAATTCCCATTTAGAATATACCCCTAGTTTATTATAATTTTGATTTAACTTTTTCTTATTCTTTAATTTCATAGATTTTTATTTATTTTCTTTCCCTGGAGCAGTCAGAGCCCCTGGGAAGTGCAGAGCATAATTTGGAAATCATTGCTTTATACCTTCTGATGCATACATCTAAGGAATTCAGATACATAATAGGAAGACATTGTTACAAAAAAAAAAAAAAAGAAATAACCTTTCTTTAAGGCCAGGTTTCAGAATTCAAATGAATGTTACAAACATTGTCTGAAACACAATGTAAAGCATACTAGAAATCTATTATATCATAGAAAATACTTCATATGTCCCTTACATCAATATAACCATGAGTTGTTCTTGTCTAATAAAGCCTTGCTAAGAAACTGAATTCCAGAACTGCTTGTTTTGGCCCAAACTGTATATATAATGCTAAATTTATCAACTGGCTCAAAAGTCATTGTCACTTCAAGAACTGCTTTTTATGAAACAAGATTCAAGAACTGCCTTCTAACTACATATTGCATTATACATAGAGCACATGAAGGGAAGGTCAGTTCCACACAACAATTCTGCTAAATAACAGATTGAGAGACAATAATATTATTGACATAAATTACATATTCATTACACAGATTATACATTTCTTAAAGACTAATTCTATTTTATTGTTAGTTTACCAGATTGGTAAATCCTTTATCTCTAGAGTAACATTTCAGTTTTACATGAATTATTTGGTAGAAATCAAAAGCAGTAACACAAGCTGTTGACAAAATATATTATTTAAGTGTCTTGTAGCATCTGCAAGAGGCAATTCACAGAACACGACCCAAACTGTGGCTAAATAACTCACAGATTTTGCGTCACAATAATGCTCCTATTCATGTATTTTTGGAATTTGGGGCCAAAAATTCAAGCCACACTGTTCCTGTATTTTTAAACAGTTGCTATAAAGAGTGTAACTTTTTTTTTTATTTCCATGGTTAAAACTGCTCTTTGTAGTCATTATTTTGAGCTTAATGATACAGTAAAAGAAAAATTGTTGTAAATTTTGAAGGGGTTACATGAAAACTACTTAAACTTGCTTTGAGGATTGGGAAAAAAGTTATTATTAAGTATTGCACTTGAAGAGGATTACTTTGAAGAGGATGTAATAATATTGACCAATAAATTGAAATCTTAAGTTTCATGGAATCATTCCTGTTACTTTCTGAATTTAAAGTCTAACCAGATTGTTGTTGAAACATACTGGAGCAACTGATAATCAATTGATAACATTTATGCTGTAAAGTAAAATAATGACTAGAGGAATAATGAATCTCCATTAAAAATTTACAAATTAAAAAAATATGTATTGTCCTTTAAAAGAAACATATATCAGAATTTCAAATATAACATTTAAACATAATGACTTTTAAAATTTAACTATGAATTTTTCAGATAATTATTTTTTAAAACAATAGAACACAAGCATATAAAATGATAACTACAAAAAATATCACGGGATGTAAAGTTCAGTATGTATATGCCATACTAAAAAATTTCATTAGAAGCATTTAATAAAAAGATCACTTACCTAACAACTCCTTCAGGAATCATTTCTAGATTGTTATTGGAAGCCATGAAAACTTCCAAACTATATAATTTCCCAATGCCTGATGGAATACCATCAAAATCAAATTGATTATCATTTATATAAAGCCTTCTTAATTTCGATAATTTGCATATGGTAGCCTAAATGAAAAAAAAGAATAAATAAATATACGCGACTGAAAAAAAAAAGTACATATAATATGCTTTGCAACAATAAGTCACTGAAATTTTTCTTAATATTTTAATAAAAAATAATTACAGAAACATTTAGCAACATTCAAACACATTCTACTCTGTTCTGTGCATATTATATATACTGTACTATTCTGTTTTTCAGTGTTTAACCTAGCAGATTTAAACATTTTAAAAAAAATATAAGGACACACAATTCAAGCTTTCAATGCAACTGACATGTTACATATAGAGCAAGAAGGTGGTTTCATGCCTACTTTTAAGTACAGGGCAAAATTTTCCACAAAACTGGATCACTTCCACCCTACAAGATGAAAATTGCTCCAAAATTTTGAGACGTTTACTTCATAGGTGATGAAAAATTAGAGTCTGACAAGCAATGTGCTAATATACCTGGCAATGTAAGATGACTTTATTTTAAATTTGCAGATATTAATTCATCCACAAAAGCATTTCGTAAGAATGTTTGAAGCAGAATTAAAAAGGATGACAACAGATTAGAGCATAAAGTAATCATACAAGCAAACAATAGAAAATTAAGTGAACATGAATGGTGTTTTAATACCCTAACCATCAATGATGTAGCCATAGTTACAGATATGATCAAGAGGTCCTAGATATGGATATTTGGAAGAAAAGGAACTACGGCATTAATGCTCTCCAAATATTTGTTGAAAAATATCAACCACATATGATTGCGTATTTAAATTTTATAATAGTACTTTGTGCAGAAGTTTGTAACTCGAATTCAATGGAAATAATTAAATATTAAACGAAATAGATAAATACATTACTATTCAGGAAAAATAGACAAAAACTTAATTTAACTTTATAGCTTGGATGTGAAATATCTTTTCCTAAAAACACCAGGTAGTTAACTGTCTTTAAGGAGTGTCTTCTTGTATCTTTTCTTTGCCTTTAAGTGCCACTCTGTTTGAGACTGATTAGGTCTCTGTTATACTCAAAATTTTCCAAGGGTGATTTATTGCTGTTTATGTTTTAAAATATTTCTAAAATGAGACATGGCATTGCCAATGAAAATGCTTAAATGCTGACTAATAATATGAAATGGTAGTGGAACATATTTCACAAAGCAAATACTTTGCAATATTAATACCTCCTTTTAATAATTATTTTAAATTCAGCAATGTTCTAAAAATGGCAACCACAAGCAAATTTCTGTATTATTGAAACTTATATTTATTATACTGTGAATGCATTTCAACAATGATTCAGAATGATTTATTACATTTTTCTTTTTATCAATTAAAGATCTATTAAATTAAATTATAAGGCATTTTTGCTATACTAATAATTAACAACATTTCACAAAAATTTTTACACAGATATTTTTAAAAAAAGATTACTTACAGGAAGTGCTTTCAATTTATTTCTAGAAAGGTTTAGGGTTTCGAGATTTTTCCACAGATCTAGAAAGTGATGTGACATAACTAATATGATGAATCTTGTAAAATAATATATAGAAAAAAAATAATAATGTAACAAATTTCATATTTTATACATTTTTTATTCAAAATATATAGAAAATTTAATCAGAAATTTGCAAAGAAACATAATTTTTTTTATTAATTTTATTTTCTATGGACAGCTGGCACAATGTAGAATGCTATATACATTAATTTAATAAAAGAAGAAATTAAAGGGAGCACTAAGTTTATGAAGAATAAATTTAATTTTAGAAAACAGATGAAGAATAAAAGTGATTCAAGCAGCACAGTTATTCAAGTAACATTATAATAATTACTAAAATACCAAAAAATGTTAAAATGCTATTAATAAAATCCTCACTCAATTTAATAATTTGTGGTACACAGTAAAAATTTAATAAAAGCAAATGTAGACATTGAGTTCACAAATAAAATTAAACATAACTCAATGTAAATGCAAATCATGGCACTCTACATTGTGGCCACCCATGAATTAAAGCTATTGAAATGCAGACAACTGAAAGCTTCTTGAAGTGACATTTGTTTCCCGATATCTCCAATACATACCAAGTTCTTAATTTTTTTCATAAAAAAGCTACCTACTTGGTTTAATAAAAAACAAAAAGGCACTTGGTGAGTAAAATGGGTTTATTTTTACCACAGAATCGATTAGCTGAATTAAGGCCACTTGTTATTAAAACAGCAAATAAAAGCTTTTGAGCTTTATAGATTTCGAAGTTTTTAAATTATCTCAAAATTATCAACAAATGCAATTGATCCTTTTCCTCGTTCACAGATGATTGTCAGCAATATTATTAATCTTAATGGATGTATCTTAAATTGTGGTTGTTATAGATCTTTTCATCATGCTCAATTTGCTATATATTCAGATGAGAAACACAAAATCTAAAGGAAATAATTTGCTTTTAGCGATGATATACCTCATTTACTTGAAATGAGATCCCTCTTACATTTTAGATACTTTTTTTTAAAGTGTAGGAGAATATATAGTGAGTTCTGATAAGAACTATGTTTCTAGTTAGAATAGAAGGCCAACTACATAATTATACATAGTATTTTCCTATGGTATAAAAAGAAAAGTTAAGAAATATTATTGATACATTATTTCCTATTTGCTTTTATGGTACATAAGTATTAGCTTAAGAAAGCATACTGGATTAGCTGATGATGAATGTAAGTGTACTAGAAGACATGGGGGGGGGGAGAAAGATCCAACATGCCAAAAAAAGGAACTTTTATGAAAATCGTCTACGAAACGTTGAACATCTTAGAGGAGCAGAGGAAAGTAGAGCTTTCTTTCATGAAATCAATCATGGATGGAGAAGTTTTAAAGATAGAGCAACACTTTGTAAAGAAAAAGACAGTTCTATTTTAAGTGATAAGAATGACATTCTACAAAGATGGAGGAAGCATCTTGATTAGTTGCTGAATTTTGACCTGTATTTACAGAATAGTGAAATAACAAGCAGAAACCTAGGTCTATTTATCCACCCCTCTTTTTAAGAGATGAGTCACACTGTAAAGAAATTAAAATATATATATCTCATGGGCCAGAAAATATTCCTTCAGAACTATTAAAAGCTGCAGAACCTAGATACATTCTACTAATTAAGGACTTAATTCAATTCATCTGGAATTATGAGACACTACTAATGAAACATAAACTTAGTATCATCTATTTGATACAAAAAAGGGAGACGTGCTCAATCGCAGCAATTACAGAGGAATTAGTCTTCTCTGCACATTCCATAAAATACTTTCAACTATTCTTTTTAACAGACTTTTACCTTATGTTGATAATGTGATCAGAAATTATCAATGCGGCTTTAGGAAGGATCAACTACTGAGCAAATTTTTAACCTAAGGCAGATGTTTGCAAAATGCAGAGAATTTCGAATCAAAACATACAATCTTTTTTATCAATTTCAGTATTGCATAAGATTGCATTTAAAGGGAATTGCTGAATGAGGCCATGCATGAACTAAATATTTAAGAAAAATTTGTTATAGGTAGTAACTTTGACTCTTGAGGAAACCAAGATACAAATTTTTTTTACAATGTGGTCTTCTAGAATAACTTAAGGTAAAGATTGGCATGAGACAGAGGCCTGTATTGGCATGCTTCCTGTTTAATATTGCACTCAAAGCAGTTATTATTCTAGGATTAATACTAGAGGAAATATTTTTAACAAGGACTATTCAATTACTGGCTATCCACTCTAACATCCAGGAACAGTATGGGTAATATTTGCATTATTACCCATACTGTTCCTGCTCTTAAACAGGCTTTCATGGCATTGGAAAAAAATGCAAAAAGATTTAAACTTTTTGTTAAGAAAAATAAAACTAAATATACGTCTTGTTTAAAATCTGACTTACCACTTGAGTCATTTTGAAATCAGTACTTATAAAAAGTCTACAGTTTCACTTATCTGGGAGCAGAGATGAATTTTAAAAAAGTGATAACTTCTGAAATACTTAAAAGAATCTCTGCTGCAAATAATTGTTTTTATGATTTGAAGAGCTATTTAAAATCTAGTTTTCTCAAGTTAAGAACTAAATTACTTTTTTACAAGATGCTCATATGATCTGTTTTGACTTATGCATCACAAGTATGATCACTAACTTTATGTGATGAGAAAGCTTTGGGGATTTTTTAGAAATGGATATTATGCTGCATGCTTGGTGAGGTTGTGTAAATGGATCAGGGAGAAGATGTAATTTAGAGCTATACAAGATTCTGGTGTAGACAACATGATGTAGTAAAATTCTTCAAACTACAGACTTAAATGAGCTGGTCATCTGGCCAGAATGCATGAAGATTGGTATTGTAAGAAAATCTTTCTGGCAAAGCCCATGGGAACC
This sequence comes from Stegodyphus mimosarum, assembly GCA_000611955.2. Lineage (NCBI taxonomy): Eukaryota > Metazoa > Arthropoda > Arachnida > Araneae > Eresidae > Stegodyphus > Stegodyphus mimosarum. The sequence continues at coordinate 81,990 of KK112296.1, read as the reverse complement.
AGACCCTCCAGGTAAACCCTCGGTGAGGTGGATCAATTGTGTTGAAAACGACCTAAACATTCTAAAGGTCCAAAACTGGAAAACAGTTGCCAAAAGGAGAGATTCCTGAAAAAGACGTCTGGGAGAAGGCCAGGGTCCACCATGGGCTGTTGAGCAAATGACTAAGAAGAAGAAAAGTATTATCCCACGGAACAAGAAAATTGCCTGCCAATGAAGTTGATGGAGATCCCACCAATCAATCCTGCAGAACTTTGAGTTACACTTCTACATGCAACTCTTACAATAAAATATTCATTGGTCTCTATACAATGCATTGAACAGTCACTGCTGCAGAAGTATTTGACCCACTTCATAAAAATAAAAAGGCTTTCATCAATTTCTACTATTTTTCGAGCCTCGAATTTTACTGGAAGTTCTGTTTAGAATGCGACAAGTTCAGCAAATGCTACAAGTCCAACTTCCTAGAGATGACTGTTCCAATCCATTGCTGTTTTGTTGGCAATATCCACCTATTATTTTTCTCATTCAACGGATGCTCATTTTCTTGACCAGTCATAAATGAACCACAGTACAGTCGTAAATAAGATTCTACAGTCTTCGAACTCATCCTTTTCAAAATTCAAGGGGGGAAATACAGTAATTATAGTTAATTTACATCTTTGTTCATAAAAGCAAAAGGAGGCTATCAAGAATCCATTAAGGTTACATAAAACAAAAATGCAGATTTTACGAGTATGCTGTGATTCCATGCTTATCCATAATTGGCACTACATCACGCTCCTTAGCAACAGTTTTATAGTTACAGTTAATAAATAAGTACATTTTTAGGCATACTAGCAATTAATATAGAGAATGCAGGCTTGAATTGAAATTGCTAAACTAGTCACGACTATTATAAATGATGTTTATGCAGTTTATAATTATATATATCTCTCTCTCTATATATATATGTTTCCTTATATATATATATTAGGAAGAGTCTGTCTGCCTGTCTCTGTGTGTGTCTTTTTTTTGTGCTGCGGGTAAGCTAATAGACCCAGGACAAGAGCCAGTGCACCTCAAAGAGATTGTTTTATTTTTTTAATGTGTTTTGATGAAATCACATCAAACTGATTATTCTCTCTCATTATATACGCAACAATGGCACACAGCTATTGTTGCTGTTATATATATATATATATCCTGGGCCAGACAAGTGTTTTTTAGCTGCAGGACTGTTGCCATTGTTGCTGATGTCAGCACTGTTGCTACTCTGAAAAATGAAGGTGATAATTCTGTGCAGTTTTTAAATTTAATGTTTCTCTTGGATACTAGACGTTTGTTGAGAGAAGGCAATGGGAAGTTGGTTAATTTATTTATTACGATAATTAATGTTTGTATAAAGGGATGTTGCTTATTTCATTGTAATTTTTTTTATATATGTAATACATTTTTATAGATTTTTTTTGATAAAGTTGTTCTGCAGAGTAAAATTCTGTGTAGTTTTTAAATTTAATGTTTGGTGTTCCCTTTAGACATTTTTCCAGTACATTTTAAAAGCCAAACGAAGGCTGGCCGCGTAGCAGCTAATAATATGGTAAATGAAATCTTTTCTCTTATTCAGAAATTTTATATAAGTACTTGATTATAAGAACCTAACAAATTTTAGAACAAAAATAGAGTAAGGAAAAAGAGTCATTTTTGAGTAAATATGGTATTTAAGATGAATGAAATGTGAATATCACAAATAGCAATCGGAAACATAAAATAAATTTCATGAGAAGGCAATGAAATCATAGAAGTGACCAAATACATCTTTATCATATGATCAAATAATATAGCAAATGAAATCCTTGAAGATCCGTAATTTAAAATCTTAAATAATTAAAAAGCTTACAAAACCGAAACTGAAGGCAAATTCAGGAAGTAATTACGAAACAGTGAAACAGAAAGCAATATTTGTACTGTGATCATTCTAATACATACAAATAGATGTGATAAAATCTTCATAACAAAGCTTCTGAAAATTTTCATAAATACTAAAGATAATATAACTGTTCATGTGAGTATTGCAAGCTTATAAAATAAAGATCGTTTGGTTTTTATTTGATGGCTCATCACTCTGCTCCAACCAGAAGTATAAAGTAATTAATCTATAATTTATCATTTTGGAATGTTTCTCTTTAGTACTTGTTGCGTGTGGTAACTAAACTAGTGTTGAATAGAACTTCGTTCTTGTGACAGCCGTGTGGAATGGCTCACTATGTTGTAGTCATTTTCGCATTATTAGAATAAGTGTAATTAAATAAAAGTGAAAAATATACAGTCCAATTGCTCCTGTGTTTAATTTTATGTACCAGCTGCATGAAACTGTGTTAAGTAAGTTTCTTTTTTGGTTAAAGTCTAGCCGGAATGCTAGTGAAAATAGAGATTGATTGTTCGAAATGCATTGTAACTATGCATGTTGGCAGTGAAAACTTACTTCAATTTGTGAGGTAAGTGCATGTTGAACATTTATATTCTATTTAAGAAGAATTTGCTTTATATCTGATTTTTAAGAACATTGTTATAATGAAAGATAGAAGTGTTTTGATTTCACCTTAATGTTGGTGTAAAGCAGAGCCATGCTTACATATTTTTTTACATGAGGCAAAGTGGTAAATGTGCACCTCTATATACAATGCAAGATTATTTATTTACCTATTTGTGGGGGGGGGAGAGAATAAATAAATAACACTAAATGATGTTTACTAAATAATATTAGAATCTGTCTTACTTTTAGTTAAAAGAATGAAACAGAATAATGACAGAGATCTTTTTGAATAAATAAGCTAGTTGCGATGTATTACCTTCCCATTAGAACACTTCTTAAAAAAACGTTCTCTGGAAAATCTGCTTTCCTTTGAAGTATATTCGCTGAAATTAGCATCTTGTCCATGTTCTATTAAGAAAAATTTTATTTTGTCTGAAATTGTTGGCCATGATGGAGGATCATTGAAATTAATCAGTTTAATGGTTACTTTATCCTCCTCATTCCCAGAAATTTCAATTACTTGTTTGCTTTTATTTGAATCAAAGCTGCTTTATTCTCCAATTTCAACCACATTTTCTTCTGAGCTATCTGTTATTACCTTTTTTTGTGAATTACTTATTTCATTTGAAGTTCCGAATTTCGCCAGCCAGCCTTGTAACTGTAAAGCGCAGCTTTGATGTACGTAATTTCTTAATTTTTCCTTCATTTATATTCAGCACTACTGGGTTTTTTCGATGCCATCTAAGAAAAGTTTGATTTTTGAATGATTCTGATTAAGAATTTATCTGGATTTTACTTTTCATCATGAGAAAGTTTGTAAGGTTTATCCTAATTTCATGAACAGTTATTTTAAGTTTTTGTATCTTTCCTATTCTAGTTTAAGCTTAGAATTTCCTACCAGAATGTAATTTCAGAAACGCAGTTAACGCAAATGAGTAAAGAGTAGTATTTAAGTCGATGTTTCACCGACTTCTTGAGAGAGAGCCTGAGTTTCTGACTAGCGAGCATTTGCCTTTTGCTTCCATCTCTCTTAGCTATTGCTACACTCGGCTATACTTTAGGCCTTTGTTTGGTTTTGCCGACTTAATTAAGATTTAGGAGCCAACTTCTTGTTCTGTTTGGGCTGCAATTACCGGATCTCTTGAGCTCATTTTCTGAAGTAAAATAAGCATATGCTTTTTATATTTCGTATGGCTAATCTTTAAAACATCTTTGGATATCTGTTCTGTATACAGTGGCAATGATTCGGTGATTTGCTTTCATACATAAGAAGCTTGTATATTGATACATTCACTTTATTTATATACAGTTTGACAATAATTCGGCTGTAGGCTAAGAAATAGTTTTTTAATTTCCTATTTTTATACAAATTGGTATCTTGCCAGCACTCGCAAAATATTTGCAAGTGGCGATTTTTTTCTTTTTAATTATCGTAACTTTTTCTAACAGTATTAGCATCATTGCTGTTCCTATCTCCTTTTTTCTGTTTATCTAATCTGTTTTCTATTGTATTTGTTTGATGATTTTTACTATCTTGAGCTTCTTTACACATGCCTACCATTGCCGTCAGCATGCTACATACCTTCGGCATCTATGAAATGTTTAATACATTTCATAACATTGAGAAATGACTTGAAATACCGAAATTCCAAATTTGTAATTATCGGTATTCCACTTTCTTCTAGCAATGTTATTTTTTGTCATTAACGTCTTTTTTTAGTAGCTTAACAAATGATGCAAGCTTGTGTAGGTAAGGTATTCAATATATCAATTAATCAGCCATTATGCAAAGCACAAATAAGTGCATCTTTGAAAGAAAAGTGCTTTTGATTAGTTTGTAAGGTTTATCCTAATTTTATTAACAGTTATTTTAAGTTATGCACCCATCCTGTCTTTCTAGCTCAGCTTACAATTTCCTACCAGAATATAATTTCAGAAACGCAGTAAATGCAAATCAGTAAGAGTACTATTTAACTCGATATTTCACTGACTTCGAAAGACAGTCTAATTTTCTGACTAGTGCGCATTTACTTTTTGGCTCGTCTCTCTTAGATATTACTACGCTCGGCCATACTTTAGGCCCTTGCTTGGCTTCTCCAATTTAATTAATATTGAGGAGCCAACTACTTAGAATCCTGATAGCTTCGGCTATATCTTCAGTTAGCTTTAGTTACGTTTAATTCCGTATTCATTTAAGTTCCAGCCCAAGTGGAGGCTTTGCTGTATGTTCCACGACAGGAACTGATTGTATTTATTCTGAGAAACAAAGGGTAGTTAACCCTTCTTGAGTCTCACATATTTGTTCACACACTTAAGCAATTATTTGTGTTCATGGGATTCCTAGGATTGAACACTGAATTAAATAAGTAAAACCACACAAGTTAATAAAAATTTATTGTTGAATGAAATTTACATAATGTTAAAATTGAAAAAATATAAAACAAGAAGTATTAACAAAATATTTAAAAACTATTATCGTGCCATAAACTTCTTTCGACGTAGTATTTGATATTTCTATTTGACTATGAACAGGATTCTCTTTTGAAACACATTCATAAACGCTTTATTTAGCTAATTATAGCGTTCCATATTCCTTCCTCCCAAGTTTTGGATCTTTTCAGTTATAAGGGAAGATGCGCCAAGCAATTTTCTCCAGAAAATTATATTTGCCAACTTGATATTTTCAGTGAGAAAAACATACTTTCATAATCAGTTCATTTCAACCGCAGTAAAATTCGTCTTTAGGGTTAATGGTCTCAGTAAGCAGAGAACAAGGGATTGCCATAAATTAAAAAATTATTCACAATATTACTTTGAAAACAACAGTATAGACATAAGGGATAAGAATTTACTGTGCTTACTAGGCAACGCTAGCTCTAGAAAATTGCGAAGTTTGGGTTGTTATGAAACGAAAAATATCACATACTTTAATACGAGCTATGGTTTCGTTATATAAAGTTTGTAATGCTGTTTTGCCACAGTTATGTTATTAATGCATCAAAATTCATTACAATTCTTAATTTAAATTACTAATCCTCTAAACATTGCAATATTAATGAAACCTGAGTATGGATATTATACTGAAACCTTTTCGCATGTCTAAAATGATACGAACATGTATCCGCCATTGGTTGAAATTCTCTTATGTGCAATGAATTTTATGGTTCTTCCATTTCCTTTTTATTTTTTTTAATTTATTTTTTTACCTTTAACGCAGTTCCACAAATAATCCTCTTCAGTATGCTAAGTAAAATTGCGACTTTCGTTTTAAGCACTTAAAGAGGTATTTTTTATTGCGGATACTCTTCTTAAGAACTATTAAGTAATAATTTCTACATTTCTGGTCTTTCCATTAATTTTCGTGTTCAGAAGTGGCTGAGAGGTAACATAAGCAACTTGTTTAAACAGTTTATTGTAGTGATCAGATTGACTGCATTTAGTCTTCTGCGCCTTGAATATCAGACAGTTCTATTAGAACATCCTCCACGAAAATATCACTTCTAAAGCATATAGTGTCGCAAGTATCATTATAACAGATCAATCAATGAAATCAATCTTTAATATTCACAGAATCTTTCATCAGTTAAACTATCCACCCCTAACGAAAAGTTTATTTGAGCAGAAATTTATGTGCCTTCTAATTTAAATATGCCAATAGTTTGGCTGTCAGACACTTGTTTTCCTAACAATCTCATGATATCTCGACAATAAAAGCATGATTTTAAAATTAAGAAGATTTAATGATACTTTATATTTTATCTTTACTTTTATTGCGCCTCATCAATTAACTCAAGAAACTTCTATGTGTTAAATTTCGCGACTATGACTGGTGAAAAATATACAGTGTTCTATCTTGTGTTTAATTTTGTGTAGCAGCCGTGTGAAACTGTGCTAAGTAAGCATCAATAACTATGTAACAGGTGGCAGGAGTTCTTCTTCAGGCAGAGCACCTGCTCTAGGCCACGTGATATGAGATTCACCAAAATATGAACATTCTTTTCTTTTAACAGGTCACATGGCACAATGAATGTTAGTTAGGACTTGAACTCTGCCCATGAGCAACATCACTTATAAAATCTCTATTTTATTCTTTTGTGTGTGTTACTTCATAAATAAATGGGTGTTCATCATACTTGTCTTAATTATTAGCCTTGATATTATTTAGTGTTATATAAACGTGGTCCAACTATGGGCCGAAAATCCCCATACAGATTGTCAAAACCAAAAGTGATGACGACAGACAGTCCATGGATATGTTAAAGATAAGTAAACTTTAAAGTTTGATGATTTCTAATTATGTAAGTTCAGAACTAATGGAAAAGTCAAAATTGTGGTCGCCAATTTCATTTTCACTGATCATCAGGATTAAGTAAACATAAGAATTCTGGCCATACTAACCTAATTTTGCTTTCGCTGACCATCTGAACTAGTTAAATGTTCTGTTGAATTTGAATTCTTTTATATGACGTGTAATCACCCTGATCATATTATATGAGTTCAACTGCATACCAGTTCCTTTAGTGCCAAAAGATAAATTTTGAAGTATTACTGAAATTTAAATAAGAATTTTGTGATAGCACCTGATATTTTGAAATTTTTTAAAATAATATTTGAATGAATATTTCGTATAAAGTTCAAGTATTTTGTTCTATGCAAAGTTCAATATGAAGCAGTGAAATGAATGTCAAATATAACACGTATAGAATAAATGACTCTTAGTTGTGTTCTAAAAACAGAACACTAGAAAGAGTATAGAAATATATAGTTGCCAAGTCATTAATTTTCACATTAATATAAATTACTGAAAGTATTCTATAACAGTTTATATTCTGAGAATGGCATTTTTTTATATATATATTATTTCAAACAATCGACAAAAAGTGATGTAAAATGAGCTATCACTTTATTTCATATTTTGTTTTTGAATATGTATACTTGATGTATACTAAATCTACATAAAAATATTTTAAAACCTATATACATTGGCACACTAAAAGTTTTAGGTGTACATTTTGAGGAAATTCATCAATTTTCATTTAAGCATGGCTTAATTAGCAAAAGAGAAGAAGCAGGATTTAATTTATTTAGAGGAGATACTAGCTGTAGTGATAGAGGAAAATTTCGGAAAGAGGAAAATTTTAGAATTCCTGATATAAGTAATGCTATAATCACTAGTCCCATGTACGACACAGAGTTTGAGAAAGAATGTTTAAATCACATCATAAATGATAGAAAAGAACTGGGAATAGAATGAACAGTTGTTTGAATTGGAGAAATTAAAATTACAATCCAGTATTACTGCTAGGAGAGTGGAGTCTGCAATGGTATTGTCTTCTGTAGATGCAGAAATGCCTAAGTTAGAAATGAACAAGTTAATTCCTAATTTTAATCCTAAAACAGCTGACATGAGTTTATTTCTGGACTTGTTTAAGAAGCAGTTAATCCTTCCGAAGGTACCAATTTCAAAATGGGTAGTCTATCTTGTTGGTCTTCTGCCAACCAATGTTCCGAAACTAATTGCAAAAGAATCTTCCGATGATACTCAGGATTATCAGAAAATTAAACAAATTCTCTTAGAGAGCTTCAAGCTGAGTGTTGAGAAATTTCAACAACTGTTTATCCAACATGAGAAAAATCCTGAAAACAACTGGCGAGACTTTTATTTTGACTTACAAAACTATTTTGATAGGTGGCTTAAGGAATCAAAAGTCACGATGTTTGAGCAGCTAAAAAATTTGATACTGGCAGATCAGAAGAAAAGCCCCTCCAGATTATAAACTTAAATACTTTTTGGATAACTGGAGTGAGTGGAACAACCCACTTCAGCTTGCTGACAAATTAGATATGTATGAAGAAGTTAGACATGTACGAAATAAAAATGTTAGTAAGGAGGCCCCCAAGTTCACCACCTCCCAAAATTTATAGAGGTAATCCTCAACATATTAAAAATGCCTCATCAAGAGATAATGCAAAGAATGAAGCTTGACCACCTGTTATTTGCTATGGATTTGTGAAGTCAGGCTTTATTAAGGCTAAATGCCCCATCTGCTTCCCTCCTCTCAAGAAAGCAGAATGATTTTATAGCTATACACCTTCAGACATTCTCTGTCAAGGAACCCCAGATGACATTTTTGAGAGTAAAAATAAATGGGTTAACTGAAATTGTATGTTCCGACAGTGGAGCCAGCCACATACTATAGTGGAAGAAATATTATATCGTCTCTTGAGAGAAAGAGAAATAGAATTTAGGAAAACCAGTATAAATGTTATACTCCCCGATGGTCTCCAGAAGGAAACAGAAGTTAATATGACCCAAGTAGCTAATAAAATTGAAGGACCATTGTTCCGAATAACTTTATTTGCATTACCTACAGCAAAAGATAACAGAACACTTTTTAGAAAACTGAATTTTTATGTAGCGCTGGAATTATTTTAGACCTTCCAAATAACAGATGGTTTTTCCATGACAACCCTAAACAGAAATTTAACTTAAGTGATGATGTTTTCAAACCATCTGAGCATTCAGAATATGAGGTGAAATTTTACATGTTTATGTCAAAAGAAAATGAAGAGAAATATCTTCTCTTTAGGTATCCTTCAACCAAAGGAAGAACCTACTCCCAAAGTCCAACATTATAATAACATCAGTAGCAGCCATGTGATGCAAAATTCACCCAAATATAAACATTCTTTTCTTTTTACAGGTCATGTGACACAACAAATGTTAGTTAGGACTTGAACTCTGTGCACGAGCAATGTAGCTTACGAAATCTCTCTTTTATTCTTTTGTGTGTGTGTGTGTAACTTCATTAAAAATGGGTGTTCCTCATACTTAATTCTCTTAATTATAGCCGCAAAATGATTTAGTGATACTGAGAAGTAAAATATATGTTATAACTATTTATAAATGAAAATTTATTTAGTAATAAAAGTTATATAACCTTAACAGAAGAAGTATTATACATTCTTCTGTTTTTCAATGGTATATATTTTTTAATTCTTGTAAACAGATTTTTATGCTTACAAAAATATGTTTGGAAACACTGTCAACTTATATTTATACAGTCTTTAACTATCCAGTTATAGATGGTCTATAAGAAAGTTCTGAATCTTCTGTTAACCTAATTTTTCGTTCAATATAATAATCTATTGCAGTCAAAATAGCATGACAATATTTTTTAAAATATATAAATACAAAAAAATATGAGCCTAATCATGGAAACAGAAAGGGAATAAATTGCTATTAAAAATTAAATTTGTTTAGCTACTTTCCAACACATTATTTTGGACCTAAACTTTCTCTTATAAGGATATGAGACATAATGGTTCTTAACAAGTACAAAGCTATGTTTGATACCCCCTAAAAAAACTTTATTTACATCAAAGGGATACTATTTAGATGATTTTTGTACTATACTGAAGTTTAAACTTCTTCAAAGTTCACTACAAGAAGAAGAATTATAACGATCTTCTTTTGAACAGAATATCACATCGTTATTTAACATATGGCTGCTACATATACATTATATATATATGCAGCAAATTTCTTTAAATCAGATAGTACCACGGCTTTGCTAAAACTGCATTTTGTTATTCTGTTTTCCCTTATTCTTCTTCAAATTTAAAGGAAACTTAATATTCTGAGTTCAAGAAAAAATCACAAAAATTATTCCAGTTACTTTGTGAACAATTTTCTAGTGCTTTTATTGAGGTTTTTCTGAGTTCCTGGAAGGTGCCTCTATTACCAACAGTTAAATGCTCTGTTTTATCAACCAATAATAAATTAAAATTTTAGAATCTGCAGAAAAGCAAATAGTTTCTAAAACGAACTGCTGAAATTTTCAGCATTCTTGAAAAGTACTTTATTTATGATTATTTAAAATAATGTATTAAGAATACAATACCTCAGTAAGTGCTTACCTCCAACATCTGAAGAAATATCAATAATGCAGTTTTCACTCAAGTTGAGCCTTTTTAGATTTGGAAGGGAATACAAAGCATCGGGCACACGGGGCAAGTTATTTTGGGATAAATCCACATCTATTATAAAAATACACATTAATATAAATTTGGCATGCAATAATAATAAAATATATTTTAGATAAAAATAAAAGTGCAAGCAATATTATTTTTACTTAAAGGACACTACAATGCATAACAGATATTTTTACTTAAAACACTCACAGTAAAGGAAATTTAAGCATATACTAAATACACATTAACATAATACACATTTTGGTGACAACTTACCTTGCAAATTATTCAGTCCATCTAATGATGAAGGGATGTTTGATATACTTCTTTGTGTATTGGCCATGTGTAAAGTTTGTAATGCAACAAGAGCAGGAAGCTGTCTACATATATAAGTGAAGCAATTAGTAGATATTAACACCATGTCTTGCATTAATTGCAAATGATATTAAAATATACACCATACACAACAGAAGTACAGAAAATGTTACTAATGAACACGCTGAAAACTTGCCCAATGCTAAACTATTAAGTCCAAATAAACAAATTCCATTTTATGGCTGAATAAGTTTATTATTGTAGAAGTTAACTGTTATTATGCCATGAGATTCAAAAGATTTCTGTCATATTTGCCTGAAAAGATTTCAATATAAAGACCTCAACCCCCTCCCCCAAAACCATTATTCATCAAAAGAACTCTCATAACAATCCACAAGATATATAATCTATATACCGTCTTTTTCCGAAAATAAGACACTGTCTTACTTTCGTTTTTGGTCCAAAATACACGCTAGGGCATATTTTCGGGGAAGGGCAAAAATAAGAGTATATTTATATATTTTTATTTAATATTTATTTTACACAATACAGAAATTTAAATTTATTCAATTACAGTCATGTCATCTTCTTCTGGAACATCGTCATACATAAAATTCTGAATTATATTCTGATTTTCTTCAAAATCCATTTCCTGTTGAATCATTGGTCCGAATCTCTCATGTCTTGTGATACAGCTATCGTTAAATGAATACTTCTTGTCTAAGGAGCCTGTTCGTAGTGCTTTGGAAACATCACTATCAGTTATTTTGTCCCATGAATTTTACAACTTCTTGTAAGCCTGGTTTTACAAAATTACCTCGATGATTTCTCACCATTCCGTTTTCAATATGTTTGTTGATTTCCATCCGCAAATGATCCTTGAATGCTTGTTTATTGCAATGTCAAGTGTCTGGAGGTAACCAGTCATTCCTGCCGGAATCATTATTTGATCAATCTTCCTCTCAGCAAGAAAGTTTTTCATATCTTTAGCGCGGTGAGTACTGGCTGAATCCCAAACTAGTAAACCTCTATTCTGACCCCTCAACAGTGGTGGCAGCATAAAATCAACCCACTTTCTTATAACTGCTTGGGTGCACCAGGCTTTTTCCCTTTCAATGACATAAATTCTTGAAACACGTTGAATCTGGTCTTTTTTACATTTAGTGATTAAAAATGGCGATACTTTCTTACCATCTAGACGAATCGCCAAAATACAGGTAACACGCGCACTATCGTAACCGGTAGAAGGAACGTAAATTTACAAAGAAGTCTTGTGGTGAACTGTCGTTTGAGCTCCATGGCCTAGGAATACTGCGATCTCATTCATAGCAATCATGTTGGAGAGTTGGTATTTCGAAAAATCGATGCCATCAACAAAAAGTTTAAACGCAAGTGCACGCTTAACAACTTCATTGTCTTCCAGCTTAAACAATGTTGTGGATCTCCTTAGAGACAGTTCATATCGTTTAAGGAAGTTGTCCAACCAGTGTGATGATGCTTTAAATTCTTCTGTGGATATATCAAATTCAATTGCTGTTTTTGAATATCAGCCCTGCGCACAACCAAAGCAATTGCTCTCCTGCCTGCAATCCATTCCCAGATGCAATCTTCCAACTCAGAAAATAACGGCTGCCAACCTGATCCAACTCTGCGTTTTTTCTCATTTCCTTGGTCCGCCAGTTGACACAGGTAATCGTAGTCTGCACGCCATTTACGAACCATACGGAGATCCAGCATCTTCTCTTTAGAGAATGCTACAAGATTTACACCCCTGGAGTCTTCCACGATTCCCTTTTTGTACTTGACGGAATAGCTCTTTCGTTTTGTACTCATTTTAACTGGGGTTAAAAATTATTCACTTTATTTTTAAATAAAATTATGTATGCGGAAATAATCACACTTACAAGACTGAAATGCATGAACGTTGTATAACCTGCACTGCCGCTCAATGTAGACTGCTGCCTTATGTTGTATTTTTAAGATAAATTCCAAGAATTAATTTGAAACGAACTGTAGAGGTAAACAATTAATTTTTCGGAATATTTTGTTTCAAACATTTCTTTGAAATACGAGTATTAGGAAAGCTAAACATATTATTACTTAATAAATCAACAGCATTTTTTAACAAATTCTTTTTGTCACATTATTTTAACTAGGGATTATTTTCGGGGGATGTCTTATTTTACAAAAAGTTCCGAAAATCACGATAGAGCTTATTTTCGGAGGATGTCTTATTTTCAGAAAAAGATGGTACAAGGTGAATCTGAACAAGTGGGCAAAACTTTAGGAAGTGACAGAAGGCAACTATGCGAGCAATATTCGTTACAGAATGTATTGTCGGAACACAAGCAGTGAAAAGTTAAAGGGTAGTTCTCCACTGTCACATTTAAAGAATAAACACAAGAATGAGAAGAGACACTTCAGAAAACATTTTATTAACAGAACATGCTCATAGAAATTGCTCAAAAGACCTTCCGCCAGCTGTAATGCAAGCTTCACACCTTTGGCATGGGGATTTATGCACATTTGTGAAGATCCAGGCATTTCCTGAATATCGGCGGCAACTATGGTAATCCTGGCACCTAGATCCATATTGGTTTCAATGGGGTACTCATAGATTAGGCTTTTCATATGGCCCACAGGAAAATGTCCAAACATGACAGATCCAATGATCTTGGTGGCCAAGCTATGGGACCACCTTGACCAATCCACTGCCTCGGGAACCTTGCATCTAAATTTTTCCTCGCATCTAAACTGAAGTGTGCAACTAGACCATCATATTGGAATCACATTGACTTGATGGGTGATGGAATCGGATGCAGCAGCTCCGGCGACACCTCTTGCAGGAATGTGTGATACAATTTGCCTTCAAGGCGGTGTGGCAGGAGGTATGGGCCAATCAAATGATCATGAAGGATTCCACCCCAAACATTTATGAAGCACTGCCGCTGAAACGAATGAGAACGTATGGAATGCAGATTTGTAAATGCCCATGTGTATGAGTTGTGGGTATTAAAAACACCCTCATGGGTAAAAGTGCACTCGTCGAAATTCGGGTGCTCTGCATTTTGATGGAGGTACCAACATGTGAAATTGACACATAGCTGATAGTTCACTGGAGACATTGCTTGTACCTTCTGTATATAATAAGGATACATTCCTTTCACCTGTAGCACATAGCAAACTGTCATTTGAGACATGTTTCATGGAAGCACGGGAAACCGCACGTGTGCTACATCTCGGTTAATCTTTCACTCTACACATAATTTCTTCTTCAAGTCATAGTGTCTCAATGCTTCTTTCACGCCTGTATTTTGTTTGACTATGGTTGAAGGATCCCATTTCACACAGCGGCCGATGCAAATGCTAAAATGTTTTCTGATTTGGAGTGTGTCTTATCGGAAACTGGTCCCGGTAATGTCTCTGTGACTCACTTGCATTCCCATCTGCTGCACCATACCCGAAGTGCATATCAGTCATTTCGTGGTTCAAATAACTAGCCATCCTTTCAACAATCCACAGCAGAAGTGCTTTTGAGTGCAAGGACCAACCCTTTTATACCATTTACCACCTAGTGGCTCACCATTTTTGTTCCGACAAGACATTCTATGACAAATATTGCTCGTATAGCTGCCTTCTATAACCCCCTAAAGATTTACCCACTTGTTCAGATTCATACTGTATGTATATATATTTCTTACTTTAAGTCTTTACTGATAATGTTTCAGTAGTTTAATGCACGAAAATACTAGGCATAATTACATTATGTTATTTTTAAAATTGTTTTGTAATTATATATATATAAATAAAAAATTAAATTGCAAATAAAATGCAAATTAAATTAAAATAAATAATTTGCATAAAATTTATCCCATATTCAATTCAGAATAAATCATACGGAAGAACCAGAAGCACAGTGGCAGAAAAAGGGGAAAACATAACAGAACCAAAAATGAAATAATAAATTAATTTCTTGTTGTTATTTCTTTCTGCTTCTGGCTTTTGCATATTACCCATACTTGCTACTGCTTTCAGCATGCAATTGGATTAGGTTTTGCACTGCTTTTTACTTTGTTTTTATTCATTTATATACATTTATAT
>KK112296.1:50544-62511 GCA_000611955.2 Stegodyphus mimosarum | reverse complement strand
AAAAAAAAAAAAAAAAAAAAAAAAAAAAAAGTAAAAAATAAAATAAATGAATTTTATAGAGGAAACGGATGCACATTCTAAAAGTTCTGAATATTAGGGAAAAACTCTTACCATTTAAAAAATAAAAAAGAAGACATTTTAAAATAATTACACAGCTATTTTGCTTTTGCTAAGAACTGTTTTGTAAATTATGCTTTTCAGCATTTATTAGCTTGTTTATTTTCGGATTCAAAATGTTGTAATAAGTTGCCAAAATGAAAAGAAATATCACTTTATATTTTAACAGGAGAAAAAAAATGTTTTATTTCAATGTTATTTCTTAAATATAGTTTCAATATACTACCATTATTTTAACGAAATTTATTAATGCTAGAGTGTTCTAAACAAAAGCGTTGAAAAATTCCACAGATTTCCGAATAAAACATTTTGTACAGAAATTGATCTTAAAATGGCCAAAATGTTGATAAATAGCAAATTTAGAAGCATTTAATAAAAGAATTCAAATTGTCAAAAAGGAAAGGTTGTTTAAGAGCTCTTCATTAGAAAAAAGAAACAATTTCGAAATGCCTATGTTTCATTTCTTGCCTAGGAACTCGAGTATTGCACCATTTATACTAGAAGTAGGAACAAATTCAAACAATAACCATATTTGTCAGTGAATCACCAAAAATATTCCTCGAAAATGCTAATTTGCACTTGAAATGGCAGTCGTAAAAATGGACCGAAATTTTAGATGATTAAAATTAAGGACCTTCTACTGAGTTTGGACGAAATTAAGGACTTTTAAGGACCAAAAATCGATTCTAAAAAACCTAAGGACTTTTAAGGACTCTAAGGACCATACAAACCCTGTAAGAAATTTTAATTGCAGGCACAGTGTCTGTCAAACATCTTAGCCGAGATGTTTAGCAAGCATGTCTTTGACCGAGATGTTCAGCAAGTAATGACTTTCAGCACTTGTAAGTACTGTACAATATGCTATATAACATGTACGTAAAAGTGTTGTCTTTCATTTTAATTAACTAAAACCTCTTTTTCTTTAAAAATAGTTTTTCTCCCATTTTCAATATACAGTACATATAGTAATTAAAATGTATGTAGACCCCTTCTTCGCAAAAAATTCAAGTATCCGAATTTTCGATTATCCAAATGGGGTCCGGTCTCAATTGATTCGGATAATTGGAGTTCTACTGCATATCTTCATTTGGATAACTTCATGGCTTGGGAAATGGCTGTTACCTTTCCCTCTCTTCCACACCATTATGTTAGCCATATTTCAGCATTATGTTCACATCCCAAAGCAGGATCGGGCAACAAACCAGATGCCTGAACTTGTGACTCTGTTCACCTAAGTCATTTGTTTTAAATTTTTTAAATTAAAATAATTTAAGATTTTGTTATTAATTATGAAACTGATATTATGAACTTTGAATTAATGATTTTCTTAGTCTAACAAATTTTTTGAGTTTAGCACACACTTGATTAAATTTTTTAATGTTTAAAATGTTTTCATGAAAATCAACCAGATCAGCAGATAATCATCTGTAAATCATGACTGAGCTATATTCAAATGCAAGCTGGAATTATTCTTCCTTCAAACACAGGAATACTCTGCAGTTTCTAACCCTCTTTTTAGGAATACAAGACAATATATTAGCAAACAGTGGACTTGATGTTGATAGCAGCAAAATGAGATGCAATAAACTATATTTGCAAACACTCTCCCTGATTTACAGACTAAAGAGGAAAGTTCCTATAAAATAAATAAAAAATTCAGATTTCTAAAAAACTGATAAAAGAAATTTGGAGACTGAAAACATTTAAAACAAATACAAACACATTTAACATAAACTTCATTCCTAAATAATAATTTATCAACTTAAAAACCTGATAAATGAATTTCTAAAGCTATGGCTTTGACACACCTATTATGGAATCTTCTGTTTTAATGAATAATCTTGATGATTTAAAAAATTTTATTGTGAGTCCAAGGCTTTTCATTAAACATTGATTTTATTGAATTTATTTATGTTAGGCAGGAAACTTAAAATACCTTTAAGGTATCGTTGTAAAAATATTAATTTTTTGTATTGCAAATATGAATATCCTTTTTAAATTTTAATATACTTAATTTAGACTACCATAAAAAGCTGAATATTACTAGAATTCAAGAAATTACACCTGAAATGTATTGAAACGTCTGGAACTTTTACGAATTTGAAGTGAATCTTATATAAAGTTTAACTAAAAGCAAAATGTGAAAAATAAAGGCAATGATGCAATACTGTACTTACCTCAGTTGATTATGACCTAATGGATTATTGTTTAATTTTAAAGTTTGTAAATTCACAAGCCTTCGCATCTGAGGTGGGAGGGATTCTAAAATAACATACAATAAAAAAAAAAGCAACTGAATAAAGACACACAATAAAAATATTAAACAACAATATAATAACAGATTTAATATAAATAAAAGCAGAGCCAACATTATTTGATAAGAATTCCCGGATATAGCCATAATTTCCAACAATTTAAAGCATGAATGCTCAACTAATATCTTTCAAAACATAAATATCCCCAGATACAAAGTGTTCATATCCACTCTGCTTGGCTATATGTCATGTGATATATTGACAATGTCACTATCAAATTGGCATGATTGATAATGTTCATTTAAGCACTATTTCTGACTTCCCACCAATTATTATAACACAAGTTAAAAAAACCACATTCTTTGAATTCCTAAATAATAAATTATTTTAAATATGCAGTCTTGTACACATATACCCATTTTGATTAATTTTGTTTCATAATTCTTTAAGTGAGAATGAAAAACTACATGCTTAAGTATCATGCAAAACAATACATCTGAATAATTTTGTACACCAGGACAAAAATTAAATATTTTTTTTTCATGTAATCATAACTTCCCTTTGGAAATCAAAATTTGATTTTAAACTATAATTTCTAAAATATATACATCCAACAAACTAGTAAGCAGTATCTTGCAAAAAGGTAGACTATGAGTATTAATTTTAATAAACAAAATATTGTATTAGCAGTAGTTGACCCTGATTCCAGGCTTACTTGAAACATATCTACACCTATTATGCAATTATGGCATAACTCCAGAAAATCATAATTTAAAGAAAAATTTCCAGCTGTAGCATATTATTCTCATTTTGGCAAAATCAAAACATTCAACTTCTGCCAAAAACAGGTAGACCTACACCTAGATCTAGTTAGGGTCTTTCATTCAGAGAGCACTGATGTCAAGATGAAAAATACTTTGTAACATCTAATAACCAACTAATATCAAATTGTCAAAGAGCATTTTCAACTTCTGAACTTGAGATGTCTGTTGCCAAAATTCATATTGCATGATTAGAAAATGAACAAACTGGTAAGTGCACAGGATGCTGAATCAGGAAATGAAAACTGATTGAGCAATTTTAGGGAAATTACTTGGTTACTTTTTAGGGAATCTACTTGGTTACTTAAATGAACAAAGCATATATCTAAAAGCAATTGATAAATGATGTTTTAAAGAGTAAGAGCATTTGAAATTAAATTAAAATCGCATAATCTTGCAAACAAAAACAACTTAATTTCACTCTGAAATCCCGTCTAGAAAAACCACGTAAACAATAGAAGATATACAAAATTGACTTCACTTGTCATTAGATTTATTTGGTAAATTTGCAAATGAAATGCATGTAAGTTGCAACTACTTAAGAGAAAAATTTTCAGCATTTCATGATGTCACTTTTTGAGAAATGTAGATTTGTATTCAATATTCCTCCCCCCCAAAAAAAAAACATAAAAAAGCATTCTTCATAAGTAAACAAAAAGTTTTTAAACAGTTTCCTCAAAGTTTGAACATGCTCTATGACAGTACTACTGCATTCATTAAACAATATGACAATATTTTTTTTTAAATTTGCAGTGGATGACACTTGATGTTAATACAGTGTTTTCACATATTAAAAATTTTTAATTAAAATTTTTTTTTTTATTGTTGACCTAAGTAGGAATTGACTTTAATTTTGCTTTTACATTACTTGTTTCATTTTACTGCAAAATGACAAAAAAGGCATTTATTGAAAAGAAGGTTAGGTTAGGTTATTCAATTATGGCAAAGCATACGAGGGCTATCTGCCTAAGGGGAGGAATGCCTTCGTGGAGGACTTTCTAGGGGAAACTGGCTCGTATACACGTTACACATGGGGAAAACCACGAAAACGCCCATGCAGCCAGCCCGTTCGCGGGATTCGAACCTCGGACCGAACTACCAGTGTTCAGCGTCTTTACCGCTCGGCCGCTGGTGGGCCCTATTGAAAAGAAGAAAAATGTTTAAAAGATTTTGCGGTAAAATCTTGGCCTTGGCACGATTTGGAAAATTACCGCCAACACCGAAATGACCCGTCTACTGCTCATCATTATGTTCCCCGATTCCATGTGTGCCGTACATGGATGTTAGAATAGAATACATGGAGGCTATTCTAGCCTCCATAGTATCGTATATTAGGATTAAACCCATTTTGTTTTACATAAGAATACATATTTTTTTTAGTTCAACATGCAATGCACATGCGCATGCTAGTCTCTCGATTTTCGAGGTTACTGGAAACTTGCTTTGCCTTTCTAAACGACAATCTGATTGAAGCTGTGAAAATTGGCTCTATGCCAGCTGCCTGAGTGACGCTCACGCCCGGCAAAATCACTTTTAATGTTGGCGCAAAACTCGTTTTTTTTCTTTCTTTTTGAGATCGCTGTATGAAATGCTCTGACTTTTCCAGATTTTGACTAAAATACTTATATTCCCTGAATTTTTTGCTCAATTTTTGAATTCCCTGACATTTCCCGGTTTTCCAGGCAGCGTGGCAGCCCTGTATTATACAGTACAAACTCTGAAATCCAGACTACCAGCTCTCCTCTTTTTTTTCTTTTTTCCTTTTTTTTTTTTTTTTTTTTTTTACAGAATTTAGAAATGGAGAACATAATTAAAAAAAATAATAATAAAGGTGTGCCATAAAAGGAATTTTTCTCCAGACTGACTGAGATTCTTAGAATGACACACTGGCTAAAGAATAACTACTGCCAATGACAATACATTGACTGATGTTAGCCAGAGTCTCACTTTTGGCTCTTAAGTGGCTGTGAAGGGGAAATGTTAATAATTTTCTGTCTGATCTAAACAGTAAGTAAGGCTCCAAGACATATTTTGTTTACAGGGGGGATGTTGCTCACGCCTGTTTTCTTTTCTTGGCATAGCAGCAAGGAATTGAGAAACAATTAGATTTTGAAGAATTTAAGATTAAAACAATAACAAATTTCACTTTTCCTTAACTTTATATTTTTAGAGGCAATTATTATAACAGCTATATTATCAAAAATAATGTTTAAATTTTCGATTATGTCATATGCAAAATGAAAGCATATTTTGTCTTTGCCTTCTATAGCAACCTCAGTGAAAGAAAATGGTGTTGCTGCAATTTGGGCTTACGAGCTATTCCAAAATTAGGTTAAACATAAAATATTTTGGCATAGATCTTGAACACTAAACAAGGTGAAATTTTCCAGTAAAAATGAAGAAATGCGGAGAAGTAAAAATAAATGAAGATGATGCAAATGAAGTTTACCATTATGACGGCAATGCCAAAGATGGTGAAATATGTAGCATGATTTTAAATCCAGAAAATATAATTACCAATAGCAACGAAAATGAAAAACAGATTTTTTAGAAGGAACAGATTTCAAGTGACAGTTCAATGGGAATTTTCAACATGGCAATTACAGAATTTGAACAATAAAACTTTATTACAGAAAAAGAAATTATGTCTGTCTATAAAATTAAAAAGAAAGCATTAGCTAGCACGCATGCACACACACACACACACACAAAGAATTTAAAAAGAAAAGAAAAACAACTTATAATGAAAGAAATGTTTAATAAAGCAAATAAATATTGATTATCTTTGTAAATTTTGCTTCCCTTAAAGTCATAAATGCTTCATTATTTTATATTTTTACTTTCATTATCTCAACATTTTATCTTACATGGATTAATATGATGATTTAAAATATAAAAATTTCTGAAGTCCTGACGATTTCAAATCTCAAACTTTATACTGCATAAGAATTATATAATATGTAAGTATTATATAATATTTATATAACATATAATTTCCCATATATTATAATAATATCTATCTTATTATACATTGCTATATATATATATGTTACGGTGAAACACCGAAATCTGGAGAATGTCGACTTTCACCGGTGAATGACAACATTCACATAGTCGCTTGGTGTACATCCGAAATATTTTCCAAATACTCTTATTTCTGACTTACACCAGTAAATGTCGATATTCACCATGTACTAATGGTGAATGTTGAACGTGTAAGAATATTATATTTTCTCCTCCGTAATTCAGTCGCGAAAAAAAGCACTTGAGACTTAAAATAAGAACTTAAAACACACAGTACATTCAAAATGAGAAAGAAAAATAACAGAAGTTAAAAAATTACTTAATTATACAGTATGTTCTAAATGAGAAAATAAAATAATAGTAATAAAAACTTGCTAAATTATGCAATTCAAATCTTATTTATTGCAACAACTTAAGCTATTAGGACACTTTGAATTGCACAAGAGGCCTTTGCTTTTACAACTGTATTTATGGGAAACAGCCAGTTGCCTCATTATCTACTCCTCTCTTTTCAACCTACACCAGAGCATATCTGTGATTGTCGACATACACTGATGAGGGTCCGAATGTACAAGATTGTAATGCAATATTCGACCTTTCACCGACGTATTTGGTGAATGTTGATATTTTCCAGTGAAACTCGACATTCTCCAATTTCGGTCTTTCCCGGTAATATATATATAGGAATGTGTAAAATTTTTCAAGCCACAAATTCCAATTTCTTGAATGAATAACAAATAAAAAAAGTCCCTATTATATCAGATAACACATTTGTTCTTTATGACAGAATTTTCAATAATGACTCTTAAATGCACAATCTATTTCAATTGCATGTGTACATCTAAACATAACCTTATCATATATAATAATTCATAAATATTTTCAATCAATTTTTATAATTCTTTGTTAAAAAGAAAATGTGCAATATAAAATAAAATTCTTACAAAAGTAATTATACAAAATTAAAAAGAAGAGTAAGTTTACCTAATTTATTGTTACTTAAATCCAGATGCAACAAATCAGTGAGGTTCACAAACAGCTGATTAGGCACATTTTCAATTCTGAAAGAGAAAGATTTAATGGATGAGAAAATTAATTACACAATTTATAATATATGAACGGCAAAATAAATAAATATACTAATTCACTGTTCAGATTCTTATTCAAATATAGTAATCCACTGTCCAATTTCCATAGACATGAATGTTTATGTTGAAAATTACATATGAATACATACTGGCAATTCTCTAATATAAAAGATCAGAAATAAGGAAACCATTATCAACAGGCAACTTTACTACAGTAGATATTGATGCGTGCAAATTTAAATGTTTGCAATTGCAGTAAAATCTGATCATCACTATTGTTTTTTTTTATTGCATACAGAGGCTGTTTGCATGTTTTTTAGATGATTTTGCTTTGCTATTAAAAAAAAATCGCCTTTAAACTGCAGCGATATTTTTGTAAAAGTATAAATCATTATTTCAAAGTATAAATTACTGTCTGTTGGTTGACAGTTTTGTTTTCATGCAAAATGGACTTTTAATTAAGTAATAGATCAAAAGCTATGTTTGTGCTCTTTTTGAAGAAAATTATTCATATCTTGTTAAAAAACACTCTGAAAGCAATGGTTTTTCAGAATCTAAAGCTAGTGTCAACAAGAAAGGAAACAAATGTCAAAGTCTGGCTTCAAGTGGAAAAACTGTTCCAAATACATATCCAAGAAAAAAATGGAATATTGCAAAGTTATGACCTTTAAAAGTTAAAAGAAAATTCACTAAATCAAAAGGCAATTGCAAAATTATTAAAGTGTTCAGTGCTAACTGGAAACAAAGTGGTTAATGCTGATTTGAATCTTTAAAAGGTGAAAAAAACAAAATTTGTATTGTCTTTCTCCACGACATATTGCCAAACGCAGAATATGTTGAAGAATTCTTTATATGAAACATTTACTTGGACAAAAATGGTAAAATGTTGTCACGATATATTGGTTGGTTGTATATAAATGACTGCAATAAATAACAGAGATCCATTTATTATCATCAAAACGAAGAAAAAAATCTGAAAACATGGTTCAAAGAATCTAAAGAAAGTTTTTCAAAGGGATTTATGATTGTTGCTGGTTTTCCATATAACGGTAAATTAAAAATAAAGAGAGTAGGAAAAGAATGTTAAGATCAATGCTGCATATTTTATATCCAATTTTCAAATATGAAATGCTTTCTCTTTTCCCACAGAGCAATCAATAAGGAGAACTGCTTCAAGACAAAGCAAGCAGCAACACATCAAAATCCACTGTCAATTTCCTGGAAAAAAATTTAAATAAGAACCAAGGCATACCCTTCACTCAAATTCCCTACTAAATTTCCTGATGTATGGATGACCATGGACCTCTGATCCATGGATTTTCACACTTTTGAACTTTTACAAAGGGGATTGTCCAGATATCGAACTACAACCTTATTTGGACTTTGGGAAAATACCTTTTCCGATACTACAAAAGGATTTATAGTGTAGAACGATAGTAAAGAAAAAGGACTGTCAAATAGAACATTTAATGCCCAAAATTTTAGGTAAAATATTTCTGTAAATACAATGAAAATCATCTAACAAATGCACGAACAGCCTCTGTACAAATGCTAGTAAACATGATACTAAAGAATGCATGGCTATGACGATTAACAATTAGGAGTAAAAATGTGAAAAGTGATCACAGAAATGAAGAAAATTAAAATATTTTTATCTCTCAGACATAATAAAAATGTCATATTTGAGTAGATTACATCTTAAAATTGGGGGATAGGGACTTTTCTGAATATAATTTGGTGAGATTTGTTTACGCTAGAGACACACAAATTTGAGACAATAGCATTTTGAATGAAAGCCAATGCAAAAGATACGTACATACAGAAGATTTCGTAGCATCTCATCACTACCTCATGATACCTAATTTTGGTCAAATTCCAGAATGCCAGACTTTAAAGTTAAAAAGCTTTATCAGAAAGCATCAACAGATAATGCAATTAATTTTTATGTATAAGAATTCCCATATATTTATTCTGCTTCACTTTGTATATTTTGTTTTTATTGCCAGTGAAAGACTGCAATAAATATAATATGTAAATAATCAACATGTAACAAGTATACTTGATTATTTGCCTTTGGAAGAATTAAACTAATAAAAAATAAGCTACGAAAATGATTTCTGTCAACTATGATGATCAAAACCTTTATACAGCTTTTAAATTTGAAAATGAAAATAAAATATACTTAAAGAAGCATTCCATTTTTAAATTTTTCTAATATAATAGACTTATCTTCTCTTCATTATTCTTCCTATGAAGACACTACCTCTGCAGCTGCCATGCTTGTTGCTGAATTCATTTTCCTCCATGTTTTCATTCTATGATTTTTGTTTAGAGAAACCATATCACACATACAAAAAAAAAAAAAAAAAAAGAAAAAGAAAAAAAGACTCAGTGTCTTAGCCCTTAAAATCTGTGCCTACAATACTATCTAGCCGTGATCTCCTCCATCCGAATTCATGATCCTGTATGTCACTTGCCATCAGGCTTTGTTAATAAGAATTAAGCAGTGGTCAATATTAAAATAATGATTCTAGATGTTCCTAAGTGTTTATTCTGTATCAAAAGTACTGAAAATCATTTGTTTCGGACTTGAGTGTTTATAATTCAACACACTTTCATCATCTGAAATACTTTTTTGTTCAGATTGTTTGTTTGTGAACTGATTTGCTCCTCATTTGAATTCTGAATATTTATTCCTGATTGAAATTGCAATAAAATACTTTTATGAATACCAAAAACACATTTCTGACAAAAAGTATTTTGCATTTTTTAACTAATATTTTAATTTATAAATTTATTCATTTCTTTAGAAAGAAAGTTTAGCAATCTTTTCTCATTTCTAATTCTGTTTTTGCTTGGTAAAAATTGCTAAATTTTAAAAGGAGCAAACAGAAATTTCAAGTGGTATTAGAAATCTTTACAATCATGTTAAAATCTTTTCATTTAAATATATTATGTGACAGTAACATGAAATAAAGAAACCAGTAAATTTTCCTTTATTCTTAACTGATACCCATTTCACTGGAGAGAAAGATACAAGTGTAATGGGACAGCACATGCTGTGGAAATTTTCAGTCAATATAAGAAGCTATCAGCTAATCACAGCTTTTGTATATATATAAAAAAAGTTTTAGATTTTCATACACCTAATGTGAGGCCTCATTTAAACATAAATCATTATATCAATTCTAGACATAATCTAAATTATTTTCTATGCATATTGCAACTATAAGCTAGCCAAGTGTTGCTGTGCAAAATTTAACACATATTCAGAATAACAGGTTAGCAATGTACTTTCTTTTGTATTGTTCTCAAAGCATCACTGAAGCTGCAAACCACAGATATGCAGTTATTTCCTTTTTGTTTTATTTCTGCTATTCTCTAGTTCTATTTCTGTATGCTGTTTTGTTTCTGATATTTTTCTGAAGATAAATATAAATGAAACAGCCAAAAAAAAAATTTCACGGAATCAAACATACGCTACTTTGTTCTATGATTTTTTGCCATTTTCAGGCAGCTGGAAAATTCCTCCCTTAAGAAAGTCATTAGATTTATTAGTAAAGGAGTTACCACAGTCCTGTTTGACAATCTCCAAAGAAATGAACTCCAAGCTGTTCAGGGAATTTTTAAATGATCTGAAGATATAAAAATTCAAAAGGGGAGGTTCTAGTCACTTTTTTGGGGAGGGGGGATAAAACATCTCAGCTATATTTAATAAGTCTTCGTCTGATATTCATCAGAATGTGGAGCTGAGCATTGTTGTGATGGATGACATCTCATTGATTGATCAGTTCTGGAAGCTTTGCTTCGATTTTTTCTATTAAAACTGCTATTTGGAAATAGAATGCCTATGAATTTATTATCTAATTTGGTGGAACAATTCATAGAATAAAACTCTTTTAGTTGTACCATACACAAAATATCACCTTTTTTGGGATGCAGCCTCTCTCTCAATATTACTAAAGGAGGTTGTATTGCAATACCTTATGACTTTTCTCGTAGCATTATATAGGATCTACATTTTATCTGAAGTTGTTTCAATAAAGAATCTTCTTTATCTCTTTCACCAAAACATGACATGCCAAAACTCAAACAAGCACATTCTTCTCTGTTCATTATATTGTAAGTAAGACACACCTATACACTACAGCAGCTTACAATCTTCTTCAAATGATCATGTTCTCTACTTTTGGGAATATTTAATCTGCCTAATAAATCCTTAATGTATAATGTGGATTGTCAGCAATAGCTTCATTTAATAGGTATTTCCTTTCAGAGGATGGTCATAAAGAGTGGGCATCATCTTCGAAGCTGAAATTCTGTGCTTAAACTTTTCTAACTATCTTCAAACTGTATCATAAAACACACCACTTTGTCCATACATAGCATAAATTTTACAAGCAGTTTGATGAGCATTTTTTTGTTTTTAAACAAAACATAAAACCCCAAAAATAAACTTATTTAAACAACCACTTTGATCAATGTATCAGCAGTAAAAAAATAATTAGAAGAAAATATACCTGGGTTTGATAACCCACATAACTTTTTAGATTATGCAATACTTTGAAAATATGCAGCATATTTTGAAATTGTTTTAAATTATTACATTTTCAGTATAATTTAAAAAATAAAATTACCAACTGTTAAAAGAAGCATATCATA
>KK112296.1:20342-50511 GCA_000611955.2 Stegodyphus mimosarum | reverse complement strand
CTTATAACAATGTGAGCTATATTCAACAAGCATTGTGATTTAGCCATGACAGCTATATCTAATATATGGATTATCTATGAGGCTCCAATTCAAGTGACATTAAGTTTATTAATGAAAAATGAAATTAAATAATTCAATTTCAACATTAATAAAATTATAATTTTATTTAAAATTTTTATCAGTAAATCTCTCCCTAAACTGAACTCATAACACAGAAAATAAGAAGAACGAGATTACTCGCAATACTATAACTACAATAATTTAAAATTTGATATGAATGACTTACGAATTGTAACTCAAATTCAAGACTAAGAGCCCTTTTGCGTGGTCTAAATCACGTGGAACTTCTTTCAGATTATTGTGGCTGAAATCCTAAAAAATAAAATTTATTAGAATATATTTAAAATGCAAGGCACTTTCTATTACAAATTTACATGTTTTACTCTAATTCCAAGCCTCTACCTCAAAACTTAAATATATTTCTAGAAATAAGGATTTTCAATCAAATTTTATTTAGGAATTCTATAGGTAAGTTTTCAATGTTATAAGCTTGGCCGTGTTAAAAATTCAAAAAGAATTCTCATAATTAGTAAATACTATCGCTATGCAATTTTTTATTAAAAAACATTTCAACAAACTTAAATTTTTTTTTCACACACAAATTTAACATTTGTAAAATATTTCCTTTAAAAAATTTCTCACTACTTGAGAATATCAAGAAATACTGTAAGTTATTTTATTCTATTTATGTCTACCTGAGCTAAATTTAACACACTGCATATTGTGTTTTAATTCTGTAAACATTTAATTAATAAATATTTGTTGTGTTTAACAAGAACTGAAATTTAAACACAGCAGTGTTGTAGTAACAAACACAAAAATGGCTTTTCATACATTACTTCTTCAACACACTAAACAAGATTCCCAGTTATTGCAATCCGCACAAATTCTGTATGAGAATCATCCAGTTAATATTGTTCACCATCATAAACTAACTTTCATATAAAACTAGCAATTTATATGAAATTTTAAAGTTTAATATGCTCTTGCTTTTAATGTTCAGCACATTTTCAACTCAAATAACAATAATTAAAAACATGTTATTCCAGTATTCACATAGGTATTTAAATTGAAGGCTTTATGTCAGTTGCCTATAAGGGACAAAGAATTTAGATGCATAGCTAAAAGATACAGAGCTTAAGGATAATAAAACTGAAAAAAGCTTTAAGTACCCGGTTAAATTTTGAATTTACATAATTATAACTTCACTGTGGCTAATAAATCACTAAAGGCTTAAAATGAAATTATTTCTTACAATGCAATTCACGCAGAAATTGAATTTGTTGTTCAGTTTTCTAAATTAAATACACTTTAATGCTAACAGTAGACTATTATTAAATTCACCAATGATAAAAATAACACAGAGAAGATGGAAATCAGTACTTACACTATATCAGATTTTCAAGATAATATCAGTAACAATCCATGAGATATTACCTGATGGAGGTTTTTTGTTCAATGTTGTAAAATAGATTTATATGAAAACTTAATTTAATTGCACAATAAATTAACACTGCATTAAATTTCACAAAAATTATACTAACTGGCCAAGAAAAGAAATCATATATTCAAGATGTTGGATATGAAAGATTACTTAAACAATAATTACCACAACAGCTAGATCTTCAAGATCAAAAATATTAGTTGGAATACCAGAATTCTTTAATTTGTTATAGCGGCAATTTACATATCGAAGGCAAGGTAATGTTGGCACTTCCCCATGAATTGTAACCAAATTGTTACGGACTAAAGACAATGCTTCCTAAAAGAAAATGAAATATAAGTAAAACATGGATTACTTATCTTAAAAATATATGACAACAGCTGAAAATTGACAATACATGTATAAACTGATGTATGTACGAAGTGATTGTGACTCCACTTCAAAAATCAAAAAAGCTACTGTATAGTAAAAACAAATCTGCCATACTTTAAAATAATTCAAAAATAATAATATGCTATATATATATATATATATATACGTATGCTCTGAAAATTGCTATGTTTAAAACTTTCCCTTGCTAACAACTAAAAGTTGAAGTATGATTAGCAAAACATTTTGATGGAGACAATGATGTTTCACTGGTTGTAGGAAAAAATGTCACCCAGAAAATAAGGAACGGAAAGATAGGCACCGGAAAATAAGTCACCATTCTTTTGCAATGGGGAAAATAAGGGATGTTTAGAAATATCGCCAAGATGGGAGATAAAAGTTTTATCATAACAATCATACCTGCGGAATAGGGAAATCTTCTGACGATTATTGAAAGAAGATAAGCCAGCTGCTGGCCTGTCCGATGGAAAAAATAGAGGGTTGACCAGCGGGTCATGGTCATCAGTGATTGTTCCCCTCGTACCCCATGCAGTTATAGCCTTAAGCTGTGGTTCAGGGGTGAAACATTGTCACATAACTGAGCGTTAAATGCAGTATTATAACAAACCGGTGTAGATGAAATTTAGTCACAGTTTGCAATAAGAATATTAAAACCTGCTATCGAAATGACCTTGCTCGGCTGCAGCTAGCTCAACGTCTTACCCTTAAAACCTCCCTCGAGAGCCCGCTATAACCTTGCCGGTTAAATTAAAATTTGGCAGGTTTCCCCAACTCCGACTGGCGACATTATTTGGCGAGATTTTAGAGTTCCTTTTTTTCCGTTCCTTATTTTCCAGGGGCTTTCTTTCCGTTTCCCTTTTTTCCGGGTGACATTTTTTCCACACACCCGTTTCACTCAATTCTTCAAATACTGCATTCCACATATTAACAAGTGTTGGAGATAAAAAAGTGCTAGAAGGAAAAGAATATCAAGGAATATAAAGAAAGCCATTTAGCTATCCAATAAATGATTCCTAAAATCTTTAAAAATAAGGCCTTGAGAATTCTTTCTGATTATCTACCCCCTCCCCACTCCAATTCACAACACTCCAACAACACACTACATGCCAAAATAGGTAATCCATGACATAGTCAAAATGTATTTATGAGGCAATCCAGGTATGCATGCTTGCACACCAAACGAGAGTTGACTTCAAATTTGACAGTCATTTTTCTGATGGGTGTTGGTTTTTGTTGCATTTGAGTACACTTTTTTTCTTTTTTCCTTGGTAAGGAATCATAATGGGAAAGTAGAATTTGCTGTGTGATGAAAAAGTGATGCATTTCAATGCAGTGGAATTTTGGAACATAGGAAACTTTAAACGTCGTTCTGACTCCAAGAAGATTAATATTTATTTACATTTTTTGGATATGGAATAATACAGACAGAATATCAGTCAATGTTCTTTTTCTTATTGAAGGCTTACTGTTGCCACTCTGGTGAAAAGAAAAACGCATGAGAGAAGTTTCGCTGATGGCGCTTCATCAACGCGAATGATGTCGCCACACACCCCCTTGCCAGTGATAGCGTTATACCTTGTAATCCTTCAGGTATGCAGGAAATCTCACCCTTCGTCCAGCTTTTGTGTATCTAGGATGAATATCTTTGGAAGAATCATTGTCTCTAGGAAGTGGAGGTGAGATTTTGGAGTTATCAGCTTCGTGTGTCTGGAGATTTGCTGTTATTTCATTCTTGAGGCTGAAACATGGTTTCAGTCTATCTATCGATATCCTTTTAATTTTACCTGAAACTTCCACATCGAAAAATTTCTCGAAACGTTTCTTAACTAAATATGGTCCTAGATAGGCTGGTTGAAGAGAAGATGAAATCATGTTATTATAGATGAATACATGTGAACAATTTGCTAAGTCCTTGTGTACGAAAATTGTTTTTTTTTCATGGCTGGTTGTCGGTGTTGGTTTTAGGTTTTGGATGTGACTTTGCAATTTTTGTATAAAATCTGAATGCGTAACAGTGGGGACATAACTGAAAAATTCTCCAGGCAAACAGATTGGTGCACCGTACACAAGTTCAGCAGAAGAACAATGCAAATCCTCTTTAATGGCGGATCGAATGCCAAGAAGAATCAAAGGTAGAACGTCAGTCCAAGAATTTGACGTTTGCAGGTGGGATTTTAGGCTGTTTTTCAAGGTTCGATGTTGTCGTTCAATTAAACCATTAGACTGTGGGTGATAAGCCGTGGTGCTATTAGCCTTGAAGCCTAAGTATTTGCTCAAGGATCTGAAGAGTTGGCTGTCAAATTGTCGACCTTGGTCAGACGTTATCTTCTCTGGAATTCCAAATCTGGAAATCCAAGTCGTGATGAGGGCATGGGCGACGGACTCTGCGGTTTGGTCTTCCAGAGGTACAGCTTCGATCCACCGAGTGAATCTATCGATGATGGTAACCAGGTACCTAAAACCTTTGCAAGATGGTAAGGGGCCAACAATATCGATATTAAGGTGCTTGAAACGTTGACTGGGGACTTTGAATTCAGCAGCTGGAGCATGGGTATGTTTGTGTATTTTGGCTCGTTGGCATTGCAAACATGCTCTAGACCACAGCTGACAGTCTTTGTTTATGCCAGGCCAGATGAATCTTTTTGTCACCAGCTTCGTTGTTGCACGAATTCCAGGATGGGATAAGTTATGTATAGAGCAAAATAATTGTTTTCGAAATTCTTTAGGAATATATGGCCTGTTAAAATTAGTGGAGGTATCACAATAAATTTTCTTATTGCTATCCGGAATAGGAATTTGTACTATTTTGAAACTGGAATTTGATTTAAGAATCCTGAGGTCTTCATCCTCCTGGCAATCTGCAATAACTGTATAATCAATTGGAGCTGGGATAGCGATGGTGTCGATTCTCGATAGCGTGTCAGCTACAATGTTTTCTTCTCCAGAAATGTAGCGTATGTCTGTAGTGAATTCGGCAATGTAGTTCAACTGCCGTACTTGTCTTGGAGAAGCTTTATCTAAATTTTGGTGGAAAGCGAAAGTGATAGGTTTATGATCAGTGAAGACAGTAAACGATCGTCCTTCCAGAATGTGTTTAAAATGCTTTATCGCTAGGTAGATTGCAAGTAGTTCTCGATCGTATGCACTGTAATTTCTCTGTGTTTGTGAGAGAGATCGGGAGAAAAAACTTAGCGGTTGTTTGTCATTATCGGATAGTTGATGAATCACGGCACCCACGGCAGAATCAGATGCATCTGTAGTTAGGGTGATCTGCGCCGCTTGATTGGGATGAACTAACATTACAGAGTTGCACAGTGCGCTTTTGATATCAGTGAAAGCCTTCAGCGCATCTTCGGTCCAAATTAAAGCTTTTTTGCTGTTTTTCTTCACTCCTTTCAGTAAGATTGTCAGGGGTTGTTGTAGTTTGGCGCAGTTTGGAATGAAACGATGGTAAAAGTTCACCATGCCCAAAAATCTGCGTAAGCTTGTAAAGGATTGTGGTTTAGGATATTCTTTAATTGTATTGACTTTCGATGAAAGAGGCTTGATTCCTTCCTTTGATATTTCATATCCTAAAAATTCAACTTTGCTCAGACCAAATTTGCATTTTGCAATGTTTATGCACAGTCCATAGTTATTGAGTCTTTGGAATATTAATTCAAGATGTTTTTTGTGTGTTTCAGTGTCTGGCGAGGCGATGAGGATATCGTCGAGATAGCAAAATACAAAGTCTAGGCCGCTAAGCACTGTATTCATAAACCTTTGGAAGGTTTGTGCAGCGTTGCGTAAGCCAAATGTCATATAAGGAAATTCAAAAAGTCCGAAAGGTGTTATGATGGCTGTCTTCGGAATGTCAGCTTCATGCACAGGAATCTGTTGGTAGGCTCTTAGCAAATCTATTGTTGAAAAAATTGTTTTTCGATACAGAATATGAGTACAGTCCGTTAGAAATGGTAGTGGGTAACGGTCTGGAACAGTATTTGCATTAAGGCCACGGTAATCGCCACATGGTCTCCAGTCACCGGATTTTTTTAAAGTGAGGTGTAATGGACTTGACCAGCTGCTTTTGGATGGTCTGCAGAGACCTTCCTGCAGCATATAATCGAATTCCTTTTTCGCGGCAATCAACTTTTCTTGAGAAAGTCTTCTGACTTTAAAGGATACAGGGTTACCTTTGGTTTCGATGTAATGTTGCACATCATGTTCTTTAACTTTATTGTTTTTTATGTTGGGTTTAAGTAAGTTAGGAAATTTGTTTAGGATGTCTCTATATGGGTTGTGAAAAGTATTAACAATGAATTTAGGAGTGACGCTATTGTTACACAAAGCACCTGTAGTTGCTAATGAGGTGGTGCCATCAATTAATTTTCTGTTTTTACTATCAACTAACAAATTAAAATGTGAAAGAAAGTCTATTCCGACGATAGGTTTATTAACATCCGCAATGATAAAAGGCCAGTTGAAAGATCTGCGTAGCCCTAAATCTAGCTCTAATAATTTTTGACCATATGTTTTGATTGTTGTACCGTTAGCTGCGAATAACTCAAGCTTAGCCACAGTTCTTTTTTCCGATGGTGTTGGTGGAATAACCGATATTTCCGCTCCGGTATCAATTAAAAAATGGGTTGCTGATGCGTTGTCACGAATATATAGACGACTCAGCTGTACCCCTTGACTTTCTGTCGTCATCGAAGGCCGGGGATTCAGTTTTCCTGTTTCGAGGCCTGATATTTACATGGTGGAGTGCACTTGTACGCTCTCTCACCAAAGCGTTGATGAAAATAACAATTATTTGGGTTATTGTTATTTTTGAAACTATTTCTAGAATTCGACCTGTATCGTCGTCTTTCTGGACTGGGGTTATTGTTATTTTTGAAACTATTTCTAGAATTCGACTTGTATCGTCGTCTTTCTGGACTGGGGTTTCTACGCCTATTCATTTCTGCTACCTGCAGTGTTAAGTTTGATATCTGTTTCTGTAGATCTTCGGCGGTAATGTTATCAGATGGGGAAGAAACAATGCGAGCTACCTGTGGTGGATTGGGATTTAATTCCCAAATTTTGTCAGCCATTGTAGACAATTTTGACAAATCATCACTGCTTACACATAAAATGCTCCGCATATTAAGTGGTAGTCGTTGCATCCACAATGTTTTCAAAAATTCATCTGGCACGTTCTCAGCCGCCAAGTTACGCATTTCGCAGAGAAGTTGGGATGGTTTCTTATCACCCAGTTCTAATTCGGTCAGAAGTTTCTGGGTTTTCTGTGTTTCAGAGTTGGCAAAAATTTCAATCAGCCTGTTTTTAATGGCCAGATATTTGCCGTTGTTTGGTGGTTTAGTGAGAATATCAGAGATTTGCGATAATGTCCCTGTTTCAATAGAACTGACTACATAATCATATTTTGTTTGATCAGCCGTTATTCCAGCATTGCGAAATTGGGCTTCAATCTGAAGAAACCATATTTTGGGATCAGGTTTCCAAAATGGGGGAATTTTGATGCTGACTTTGGCGACATTCACAGGTGTGGCATTAGTTTCAGTTTCTTTACTTTCATCTCCTTCAGCCATAGTAGAATTAGGCTTAACGGAAGTGCAGCTACCTTTATCCAACTTTTTATTTTTTTAAAGCTTAAGCTTTTCTGCTTAAAGTTTGCTTAGTAAAAACTAGTTCATTTATTCTTAACACATTTGATGCATTCAGAGAATTCTAATTGCATACATTACATCTGAAGGCATATTGCAATATAGAACAAGAATTTTTAAAATGGACTTACCATTTTAAGAGTATTTCAGTGTCGTTATATTACAAAAACATCATACGTTCTTTTTCCATCTTTACATTTCATAAGTTGAATTGGATCGCATCCGGGTAAACCAGTGTGGAATTTTGGAACATAGGAAACTTTAAACGTCGTTCTGACTCCAAGAAGATTAATATTTATTTACATTTTTTGGATATGGAATAATACAGACAGAATATCAGTCAATGTTCTTTTTCTTATTGAAGGCTTACTGTTGCCACTCTGGTGAAAAGAAAAACGCATGAGAGAAGTTTCGCTGATGGCGCTTCATCAACGCGAATGATGTCGCCACAGTTGCATTTGAGTACACTTTTTTTCTTTTTTCCTCGGTAAGGAATCATAATGGGAAAGTAGAATTTGCTGTGTGATGAAAAAGTGATGCATTTCTTCAGTAATATGGCATTTTATTCAACAACAGAGAAAAAACTTTGTATTCCATGAAGCTGTACTTATGATGCAGTAACAAACTAAAGAACTTTGTGCTTCTATGAGATAATACTTTTTTTTTTTTATAATCTGTTTCCAGAAATTCACAGAACTATTTTTAAGTTTCATTACTCTTACTGTATGTAATGTGAAAATATTTATAAATTTTTATAACATCAATTTCTATGTCCAGGGGTAGAGAATCACATGCTGTTTGTATTGAATTGTGTACAATGTGAACTAAACAAACAATTTCTAAAATAGTTCTATCTAAATCACTTTGAATTTTTATAAATGCATTTTGATTCTCCTTTCTCTTCACACCACCAAAATTAGTGTTATCAGTAGTATAACAAACCAACTTTTCTTCATGTTTGTATTTTTTCACAAACTGCAAAAAGTTCTGAGTCAAAATTAGAGCAGTTTAACCTGACACTTCATTGAAATTAAAAAAAAAAAATTACCTTGAATTCCTTACTCCAGACTAAAATACTTTACAACAATACGAACAAGTTTTACTTCACTTCTATCTGAGTTATCCATAATTCAGTTAATGCTTTCCAAAGAATGCAACACATTATCAAATATAAATAATTAAATAACATTAATAATAACTGCCTCACTTTTGGTTCTAGAAGATGAAAATTTTGAATCATGTAACTTTTTAACCAGTTTAGATGTGCATTTCAATGTTTTGAAACTAAGTTCGTGTCTAGCAGTGTGGGTATGAAAATGCAGCTTCTCCAGCAGCCTGCTTTATATCACTGTTATTGTTATTCCAATCTTAAGCTTAAAAAAAAAAAAAAAACCCTCATGTTTGCTGAAGCAGTAGCATTAATAGCACTTGCATATTTAGCTGTTTTCATGTGGTTTCCATACCATCCTTTCCTTTAGTGCAATAGAAAATTCTCAAGTACATAGTGTGAAATAAACACATTCATTGTTATTGTCATTACACAATTTCAAAAATTGGCATTCCCGTTGCAGGTTAATATTAACATACATTTTCTTTTGCCCGTTGCTAAACAATGGGATAAAAAGTGAACAGAGATAAAATGATCAAAAACCTGTACAAAGTTACTTCACACAAGAAAACAACATAAATACATTGCCTCTTGCATAGCCAAATAACTAAATAAAAAGTTGTGCTGAGACCAGCAGCTATGCCTCCGTCAAAATTGGCAACAGCACTTGCTCCAAGGTTGGCCGAGAAGAGAATATTTGAAAATGTAATGTCAAACATATAGGTCTAAAACTTATAAAAAATTTAGTTAGTCATAAAATTCCCAAACCCTGGACAGCACTAAAAACCCAGATGTATTGTAAGCCTATGTTAAGCGTATACAAACTCAAAATGTACACAGAAATTTATTGCTATTCTATAACCAAGAAAATGAATCATAACGTTAGGTTAATTCCATATGACAAAGCATATGAAGGCTCTACTTAAAGAAATATCTTAGAGAATGTCAGAATGTGAAGGACTTCTAATGGAAACTAGCTCATGTCCATGCTTACATTTCATATGGAAAACCATGAAAAATCCCATGCAGTCCATTTATCGGGATCTAAACTCGAGTTGAGTTTCTACTTTCAGCACTTGTTACCACTCTACAATTAATGGGCACATCAAGTAAGACGTAAATTTACACTGATTTTGTTATGATGATATTATTTGAATCATAACAATGATAACAGATACAGACTCAGTATTTACATAAGTAAATAAGGAAATGATACAGTAAATAGTCACACCAACTTTATTAAGTGCATGTATGCATATACAGGGTGCTTCAGCAAATTGGTTACAAACTTCCAGGAGAGATATAGTACACCAAGATGATGGAAAAACACATAGCAATGCATGGTCGGAAAAGCTTTCCTGGCACGGTAGTGATGACACAAGAAAGGAAGGACACGAACAGGGTGAGAATATATGTTTATTATCCTTAGTGGAGAAGAAACCAAGAAACAAGAACAAAAACAGACGATTGTCATCAAAGAAGGTGTTCTAAATGTATCCTGAACATAGGATCGGTAGGGATGGTCTGGTATATTGGCCAGCAAGATTGCCAGACCTCACTTGCACTAACTATTTCCTCTGGGAGTGCATTAATACACTAGTGTACGAAACCCCAATTAAAAGAGCTTAGGAACTTGTGGGGAAGTTTGGAACATGACTAGTATTTTTCAGTACAACAGATCTTCCATGTGTTGGAGATGTGAGGCCTGTATCAGAGTTCAAGGTAGTATTTTCGAATACCTTCTTTGATGACGATCATTACCTATCTTTGTTCTTATTTCTGCTGTAGTAAGCACAATAAATATGTTTCCTCACCTTGTTCATATTCTTTCTTTCTTGTGTTTTGTATTGTCCCTACCATGCCTGGAAAGCCTTTTCGACCATGCATTGCTATGTGATTTTCCATCATCTAACTGTACTGTATCTCTCCCGAAAGTCTGTAACTGATTAGATGAAACACTCTGTATATGTTAGTTTTTATTTTAAATTTCATAAATATTAAATGGTTAACATTTGATTACTAAAGTTCATATCACTGAAATATTAATTTTTATGCTTGTAAAGCAAAATATTTCATATAGATAAAAATACTTTTTGATCCAGAAAGCATGCAAATTTCAAAAATTATTTCATTATCACAGATATTAATATTCAATTTTAAAGCAAAGAAAACATTAATTTTTACCAGCAAGTCATATATAAATATTACATTAAGTGATATCAAATTGCACTAAACATCAAAAATTTTGTCTTACATTTTCTGTTGTTTCTATCAAGAAAATATCCAAAATATTCCTCCTCTTCTTCATGTAAAAATACAACTCTTAACTTATCCTTACAGTAAATGAAAAGAAAAATTAAACATTTTGTTATATAATGACAATAAAAATCATTCAATACTTACGTATCAATAAAACCACCTCAGTAAAAGATGCCAAATTTTCAAAATGTATCGAACTCTAGAAACTATCTGCATAACAACATCGTCAATTTTATATGTACTTTTTTTTGTTATACTCTTGGCTTTTTTTAACAAATCTTGAAATTTTTTGCTTTAAACTCAATCAATATGTGATTGTAATGCAAACTTTTGCAGGAATAGAGTATTTTGTCACAAAATTGCTAAAGGGTGCAAATGCTCTGAATACATTATCATATGCGATTTGCACCAGGACAAAAGACACAAAAATACATAGATAAGTAAATTAATTAATTCAGTATGTATGTAAGAAACATTCTTTTGCAATTATCAATCATCATTCTTTTCTGATGTAAATAAAATCATCAAACTTCACCAAGATAGTTAAGTTAATACACATTATCAATAATTCTTACCAGCTTCTGCAAATTACTCAATTCATCAGGGATCCAGTCAATATTTGTTTTATTCAATTTCAGCCATCTTAGACCAGTCATTTCAGCCACAGCTTTAGGAAAATAATCTTCCTAAAATAATAATAATAAAAAATAGCAATTGATACTTTAGTATATTTTAAAGCAAACACTTTTCTAATGCATAAGTAAGAGGTTGGATAAAAATTTACTACAAAATTTCCATAGTCTCCAAATCATGACATTAAGAAATGCACACATTATAGATTTATTCACTGCAAAATTGTTATACTTTTTACATACAAAGTAAGGAAAAAATATAGACGGCACAATATATATATATATATATAAATGATAAGATTTTTTTAAGAAATAAAAAAATTTCATACAAATGCCTTGAAATTTTTACATAAAAAAGTTTATATCTACCAGCCAAATTACTTTAAAAGTGATTTTTAAAGGTCTTTAATAAGAGAATAAATAAATAAATGAGCTATTTACAGAAACCACAGTAATGAAATTTTCTTTAAATTGAATCTGAATGCTAATATAGCTATCACATTTTAAGCATGTGCAATTAGATATAAGCAACCTACAAATGCTAGACCTAAATTTTTTTTTCATTTATTAAAACAAATTTCTTTGTTCTTTTACCATTTTTAATGCCAAAAAAAATCTTTGCAACTGAAGTCTGCATGAGTAGAGCAATTTATGCAGCAGAACACTTTTATTAGTTATCCAACAGCCGTCTACCAGCACCTCAATGTTTGATTTTCAAACACACATTCCATTATAGAAGTTGCTTATTTTGATGCCCCTTACTTGTCTTTACAATTTTGCCAAATTCTTTTTAATTGCCTTGTGTGTGTGTGTATTTATTTATACATAATTTATTTTTTGGATATATGTTATGTGTACATATGTAAAATATAAAATCTAGCTTTCAAATAATAAATTAATAGCCTTTTAACTTCCATTTCATTCTAAAAATAGTAGCAGTAAATTTGTCACCCGGCAGTTCTGATGCACACTTACCGATGAAATCTGAAGCCAAAATCCTATACATTAAAGTGTCATGCAATCTGAAATGGAATTCGTATAAAAAGCTTAATTCGTTTCTCTGCTGCTTTTTGCTTTGTCGCTAGTTATGCAAAGTTTCTTCCCTAAATTTATTCCATTCTTTAAGATGTAAGCTGAACAAAATTGTGGGGTACATAGCACACCCACAGTGATATTGTGCATTGTCACTAAAATAAAATCATGTGTGGAATTTAACATTATGTGTATTCTTTGAGTGCCATCTTATTGACTAAGCAGCAAAGTCTTCAAGTTATGATGCAGTCCTCTCCAATATTAATCCATTGCAACTCTCACCAAGTCATCTTATTTCAATAATGGCACAGTTTTCTAAAATAATGCTGCCTTATCACAATAATAACATAGTTTTATTATATATATATATTTGTATATAGAGTTTGTATATATATCCAAAAAATATTTTTAACAAAAATGCAAATAATGATAATTTTATAGTTGGCACCAAATACTACTTAGTCATGGCTGAGATAGTTATAGATGTTGTTAGCATACAAATAAGATGCGTAAACAGAAGGAATTTGGAGAACAAAGGTAGCTGATATTCTGCATACAATTTTATTTCTTGATGAATAATTTCTTTCTACACATCAAATTTGGTTGGGATAAGCAACCCACAATTTTAAAGAAGCCTTATTACATTTCAAGACAATAAATGATATACTGAAGCAATGAGACACATGGTAGCAAGAAGAGAGAGTACAAAAGTAACTGCATATTTCGTCAAAGGTGTATTTATAAGAGTTGAAATCTTTGATTCAAATCTTGAGCTTTGTGACTGGACAAGAGGCATCCACAATGCAGAAGGATAAGATGACATAACGTGGATTAGTTTTCAGATAAAGACACAGTTTATATTCCAGGAAGGAGACATAGCCAAATTATTAACTGAGTTTGATATTTTTTTTAATCTTACATATTTATATAAACAATAGTACAAAGTCCAACATCCGCTCTCATCAAAACTTCAATGATTCCAGATTTTAGGTCATCAGTTTAAATTTAGTATACTGACATGTAGAGATTATAATAAAAATATGAAATAATGAAGTATTTTTTACCTTAACAAAATCATTAGAATTAAAAAAAAAAAGTTTACTATTTATTTGTATGCTTTATTGAACATTTATTTCAATGTAAGTTGTTCATTTTCGGCGCTAATACTTTTTCTTTAATGGAGACTTAATTTCTTGTTCAATTTAGAATGTTCCATTGCTCAAATCCTGCAACTGTTATGCCAAGAATTCTCACTAAATT
Source organism: Stegodyphus mimosarum (assembly GCA_000611955.2). Taxonomy (NCBI): domain Eukaryota; kingdom Metazoa; phylum Arthropoda; class Arachnida; order Araneae; family Eresidae; genus Stegodyphus; species Stegodyphus mimosarum. The sequence continues at coordinate 36,681 of KK112296.1, read as the reverse complement.
GCCAAATGAAATTTTTTCTTCTCAACAACTTTGTCACTTCCTCACTATCAGTAGTGATATTTTCTGGATTTAGAACCATACTACAGATTTTGCTGTCTGTTAGTTGACTGATCATTGGTGCATTGTGATAGCAAAGGAAAACTTCTTATACCATCTTTCATTTATTACTTATTCTCCACACATTCCATTAATTAGAAAACAGGCATTTTTTGTAATATCTGAAACCTAAATTTGTGGCTATCATCATAAAGTTTAGCTAGCATCCACTACACATTATTAGCAATGCATCATGAGATTGTTGACTAAAGACATGTTGCTGTTCTTCTTGCTTCTAGCACTGAGGAAGTTAAGTATAGTAGTATATTTTATTTAATGTCTATTATCCCCATATGCTTAAGGTTTATCCTGAATAAATAAATTCCCACAAATTCAAGGCTTATCTCAAGAAAAAAAGCAGTTATTCTTAATTCAAACAGCATTAAATATAATCTCTTGGTCTATGAATATTATTAGCAAAATATATCATTTGCAAATGGAAAGAAATTTCTGTTAAATTTCTCCTTGTCAGAACACTCATATTTCACAGTGCAGTTGGCTGAAGTCTATAATCTTCGCAAAGAATAATATCAAAATAAAAAGTTACCAGCTCTTTGATATTCATCAACTAATATTAAAAAAAAAAAAAACAAAAAAAAATAGCTAAAAATTACAATTTAGGCATCATTGCATGAGTCCTTTCTTAAGCTGATGCAAGTTGATAGTTGCATGACAATGAATGCAAAAAATAATAATAAATTATTTGTTAAGTTGCCATCAAGGTTATAAGTTATTTAGTAAGGGTAAAATCAATGATGAACTTTCATATAATGTTTTGGTTTGAGATATGCCATGCGAAAAGGAGGTAATGGAGCCAAATTACTGATCATACACATTTATGAGTACTTATGTATTATCGCAACCACCTTAGTAGAATTCGCCAAATTTTCAGAATGTGCGAAACTTTGGCAACTACGCACATAACCATTCTTCAAGCAACCATACTCATAGCAATCCTTCAGTCAAGCGATGTTACAATTTTCATATGCATTTTTTTAATTCCAATAGCTTTTTTAAACAAACCATGATTTTTTTATCTTAAATTTAATTTTAAAATATGCATCTGTGAAATTTGTCAGTAATAGAAGAAATGAGGTAAAATTTTGATGCAAAATCTCAGTGAGGAGAGGAATTTGATAGATAGCTAGTGTTACCAGGGTTTATGCAATGGCAAATCTCTGCAATTCTCAAATTTTTCTCAAGCAAAACAGACTGTGTATTTGGGGAAGAATGGTGCAAAAAAAAATTAGAAAGATTTGGAGAAGAATGAAAGTGTTTTATTTTTTTAATGTATCATATAATACTTATCTAGTACGTAGCATTTGTATTTTAAATTGGTTAAAGTAAGTTTCTTTTTCTTAGGTTGATTATGTTTGCTGATTTACAATAACTGAGAACCTTTTTAGATAACGCCACGAAAACCATCATCTTTCAACCAATAAGTAACTTTACCATTTCATCTGTAAAAAATCACCAAAGTGGTTGCATTAATATGTAAGTACAGTTTTATGCTAATAAATGATTGTAAATATACAGGTATTTTATTTAGAGACAATGTCAAATTACGAATCAGGACCTTTCATATGCGATTTTATTACAAAAACATTTTTACTGCACATGCATGAAGCATTAAGCTTATGCTAAAGTGAGATGTTGCTCTCAAATCTGATTCTTTATCGCTTTTACAAAAAATTTCTAAAAAAAAATTGCTGGTAGTCTGAATGTTGGATCAATTCAGATATTAGATGTCTGGATTTTGTATTATATATAAAGTTATTTTTAAAAAAAAACTAAGAAAAAAACAAATTAAGCAAGAATATATGGTTGGTTCACAGAAGACAGCTACAAATTAAATACATATTTCACAGAAGAGACAATTATTCATGGCTGTTACAGCTAGTCAGATATATATACTGCCGAGTTATCACCAGTGCAAACAGAAAGGTATCACTGCTGGCAAGTTAATGCAAACAAAAATTATAAAAATCACTGGTATTAGCTTATATCTAAGTTCTAATCACAAAGAGTGAAATACACTTTAAAATGCTACACACACTTATATTCTAATAAAGTTATTATAAGAGCAAATATTTTCTTTATAAATTGCTAGCAAAGCATCAAAATATATTTCTACCAAAAGAATTCTCAGTTATTAGTGTTCTGAAGTCAGTTTCTGATAGATAAATAAAAGTATGCTTTTTAAATGACAAATTACCTATAATGAAAGCTAATTTAAATTAGCAAAATCCAGCCTCTGTTCGATATTAATGTCAAATACAAAGACTCATTATATAGATACATAATTAAACATGGTACATTATAACTATTCAGGCAATTTTGTATATAATTTTAAAGTAAAATTAGTTAAATTTTCTTTAAATAAAACTGTTACAGAAGATTTATGAGTTCTTTTGTCTAAGAATGACAGAAAAATTCTTACATCTTACAACGTTTTTTGTTTTCGATTTAATATATAATGCATACTTAAAATGGAAATATATCAGCTTTTCATACAGCAAACACTTTTATCTAAAACTAATATAAATGCATAAAAAACTGAATTTGCTTTTTAAATATCAATTAATTCAGCAGAACATCCATCTTTTTTTCAAGTTTTAGTTTCTGGTAAACAATCAATAAAAAATGAAGGCAACTTAACCCTCCAAGCATTACAGGTTTAACCCTGAAATTTCGAAGTTCCTCAAAATATCATGAATAAGTGGTATTTTCTTGATTTTAATTGAAAAATAACTCTCTCATTTTGTACCTTGATTTCTTTTCTTCCAATATACATCCAAACCGAAATCAGATACATTAAAAGAAAGCAGAAATTTTTATGTGTAATGAATATAGAAGACAGCCTTCTATACAGAATAATCCGGCCATAACGCTGAGAGGGTTAAAAAAAAATAGCCATATCTGAAAGAAAATTGAGCAAAAATGTTAACATTAATTGCATTTTCTTTTCAATTCTTTAACTTTAATTTACAGATGAATTAAAAGATTTAAATATATATTTAATCATATTTTTGTATCTGAATGCATGCATTACTTAGGATTTTCTATCAGTAATTGTATGGTCCTGTTACCAGACTGGCAAAATTAAAATACTGACTTTATTCCATAAAAACTCAGGTGCTGATTTTAGTTACAGTTTCATCAATCTGAAGACTATGTGCAGAAAAAATGGAAACTACATTCCATGTACATCAACTTATAATTTACTATACAATGGCTCATATATATTTTCAGACATTTCTGTTTTTCAGTTTTATTTCACATATCTTATTAACCACATTATTTAAAAACTGCTTGTTTAAAAAGAAATATTCAAAACATTCTTGGAAAACAGAATAATTTATTCTAAAAGTTTTGAAAAACAGACTGGCATAAATATTCGGACACTTTGAGTAAATAATTTATATTTAAAAAAAACATGAAAATAATAGAACACTAAATACTTTGTTGCGCATTCTTTAGCTAAAATTACACTTTTCTTGTGCTTTGCTTGGATTAAACTTTTTTTTTTTCATGTAAAAATTACTTTTAAGTAGAATTTTCAAAGAAATATGTCTGCTTATTCTTTTCTCCAACTCATTACATACATGTTTGATAGGCTTTAAGTCTGAAGAATATGAAGGACTTTTAATGATTTCAAGACAGCTGCATAATACCCATAGGTGATGTTCAGCTCTTTACTTCTTGGATCATTATCCTAATCGAACTTGAAAATCTATTTCACCAAGTTTCCTTACAGATGCTTTCAGGTTTTGATTAAGAATACTCATACACACTGATCTACATCATTTTCTTTAAAAATTAAATTTCAAATCTTAGAGTCAGTGTAACATCCCAGAATCATTATGCCTTCACAGTGGGCTTTATTCAATACTTTAGGTTTTCACCACACAGTAATTTGCCTAACGGGCTCAAATATATAAAATTTTTACACATCTGTAAATATAACATTGCTCCAATACAATAAATCTTTGCTTATTATGGATTTTGTCAATCTCAGGTGTATTTCTTCTGTTTTCTTGTTGGAGAAGAATTCTCTTCTTGTTGATTGCCCATTGTGTCCCATATGCCTTAGTGTCTCTTTTTCAAGATTAATTTTTATTGCAAACCGGTCATCTAAATGAGGTACAAGTTAATTTTTGGGGTTTGTTTGATTTTTTAATTGGATAAATCTTTAATTTCTTGGTTTTAGCTTGAAATATGATACAAACTTCAGTGCATTTTTTAGCACTTCTTTCAACTATGAAATAATGCAATTTCCATCATTTCACAATCTCAAAGATAGTTTAGACTTCACATCAGAGATTGCTTTGGATATTTAGAATAATTTTACCATTTTGAAAAATAATGAATAATGAGATTTCTAAAAGAACCTGAAATTATTGTCCTGCCAGGGTCATTTCAAATATAGAACCATTAATATATTTTGAAGCACTTCCGCAAAGGATCCGCTAAATATAAAAACCGCCAAAAATGGCGATAATAGTTCAAAACTGGTAACCCGTTGAATTCGTTTGTCCCCGGCTGCGTTTTGCCGCTAGCTAGCGGTGCGTCAGTACAAAATGAGGTGGTGAAAATACGGCGGATGTGATGATGATAATTGATAACACGGCTGTTTAGAAGAATTAAATCAGTTTTCATGCTTAAAATTTTGATATATTTTTTATGTATTTTGACAATTACTTAGGAAAAAATAGTTTATATATTACCAGAATCATCAAAGTTAGCAAACCATTGCTTTGTGTAATAATCAAAGTTTGAATGACTATTGAAAGATAAAATGTATAATATTCTAGTTTTATTTACAATGCTAGTCTAAAGGATTTGAATATTACTGAAGATTCATTGCCAAATTTATTATGAAAAAGGCAGTTGTTTCAAAATAAAATGCTTTAAGCTATCAACAAGTAAATTCAAAAAAACAACTTTGCGTTTGAAACATTTGAAAAACTGCTAGAGTAAAATGAATGTTTTAAATGTATGAATTCATTAATCTATTATATGTACAGTAGCACTCATTATTAGATACAATTTTGAAGATATCGAATACTTAATGAAAAAGACACTTTATGAGAATTCTTAATGAAAAAGACAACAAGTCCCCCGAAAATTTCCGTAAGTGCACAGTTAAAAAAAGGCCCTTTTCAGGGTCATACAAATTTAATAAAAGAAATATGAGGTATTGCTAAGCCTAAGTATTACTATACACACTTTAATTTATATGCTGTATCATGTTTAACCTATTAATGTTATGTCTTTTTCTGCTAACTTTAATTTATAAGCCTTTAAAATGTATCTTTAATTTATATGCTTTAAATATAATCAAAGTGAACTGTAAAAATCATGGCCGATTAACCGGCGAGCTTGGCGAGTAAATACGCACCGCCGCCAACGGATCCGCTGCGGAAGCGCCAACGGATCCTTTGCGGAAGAAAACCCATATATGAGTTTCTATTTAGCTAAAAAATACAGATAATAAATGTTGTGATATTTTTTTTCATTTAAAGCAAAAAATGATAACAAGAAACAGAACTTCCAAGTGTCCAAATTATTTATTAACACTTTTTGAATAAATTATTTTATTACAAGGCATATTTTAATGTTATCGATTTGCAACAAGCACATAAAACAAATGTTTAGGGATAAAATAATTATTCCCATCAATAGTGAATATGCTACCCCAGCTGTGCTATGCAGAAAGAGAAATAATTTCCCCACTTCAGATCCAAAAGCTTATCGTTTTGCCATTGATTACCGAAAACTTAATAGCATGACTAAATTTCCTATTTACCCTTTACCGGTAATAGAAGAAATAATACGGAAAATTATGTCTACAAAATTTATGACCACGCTTGATCTTACTTCAGGCTACTTTCAAGTATGCTTAAAGTAGAAAAAAAAATATTGTATCAGAAAAAACTAGTCTAAGCTCTAGTAGTTAGTAAAATATCTACGGAAACAAATTCAACAATACTAAGACAATGAAAACAAATGTCAGCCACTGAACATCGCCTCATTATTCACATACTATGTACTCGTACTAGATAATAAAAATTATGCTGAATATTTTTATTCTATGTTTCGTCTACAAATGTTCTATTTTGTGACCAAAAATTTCATCATTTCCAGAAGTTTTATCTCCTACCCAAAATAAAAATATTAACTTCTAATTACATACAATTTTGTTTCCAATCAGAGTATTTCAAAGATCTAATTGATCACACCTCATTAAATAAGCATAATTCCAAGAATGTCTTTCGCAAATTTACAGCAAAACCTATCAACTTCAGCAAGATTTCAATTAATATTACGTTCTGAAATTGTAATTGCTGACCCAATTTTTTTGGATATTCAAAACCTTCACCATAAAAGGTTAAAATACAGTTATAATGTCATACACATTTGCAGAAATATAATAGATATATTTAATAGAAATGTAAAAGACGCATTAGATTTTGCATTATGAACATGTGTCTCAAGCAGCCTTTTATATTGTACCTGAAAATCATTTCCAGAAAAATCAATTCCTCGCACAAAAGGTAACACACCAGTCACAGCCATCTTTCTGTGTTTACAAATTCTCCAACTGCCACTTCATGCCGGAATTTGCTCGACGTCTTCTCGCTCCTACTAGCGCCGCAGGGGGCGCATAACAGTAGCTTTCAGCTGGTAATCCAAATTACAGACGTAATTAAATTGCGAAGACGGATATCGCAATTGGTATCACCTGTATAAAAAGTTCCAACTCGTCTTGATACTACAGAATGTATTAGACAACTTTGCATTGAAGAGAAATTTTTTCCGATAAGTGGCGCCATCTATCGCGTTTAAACAACATTACTAATTTTTTTAGTAGTAGGAAGCTGCAAAAATTTATATTTCCGTTCCTTCACAAAGCTCCACGATCAAAAGTGACAGTTTTAGTTTTAAGACGACTCAATCTTTTCATATTTTCAGAAAACTCATAGAATTTTTGAAAAAGCTGGTGATTCTTTCAGTTAATTTTTGGCTGTTTCCTAGTTGCAGCGATTCGTGATTATTTTAATTACGTACAAAATGAAAAAAATGACTGAAGATTTTGTTTATTTAACTAATGATCTGCAAAAGTCCTTAAAAATAGAGGAATTATTATTTGTAGAGTTTTTATTCTAATTTCTAGAGTTGAGTTAACTGCTAGGGAGTGATGTGGAAAGTGTGTGTTTGTTTGTATTGACATCAATTCGAATTTTCCCATCATTACTAAGCAATATGGTAGAATGTTTTTTTTTTTTTTTACTTACAGTGTCACTTTGAGTCCTGGGGGAAATATATCAGTCACGTGGCACTGAATGAGTGTTAAAAATTCTGTTTCTTAATATTTGGGTTTTTTTAAATTACTGACGTTTTGGGGACAAAAAGACAAATGTTAGCTTCCTTTAGTAGTTAAATTAATCACTCACAAGACGATTTCAAAAGAGACAAACAAACATTTATTTAAAGATAAATCGTACTCTTAATAACCTACGTATAGCGTATTCTTAAACGTACATATAACAGACGCTCTTAATTCATCGTACCAATATACATTTCAGTCGCACTTCATCTGAATAATAAATAGAAGATAGAAAATCAAGAAATTGGCTGTTGCCATTTCTCAGTAGATATTCTGTCTAATAACTATAAATAATGTATGGATTTGCACAACTGAGTTTGCCGTAATTAATAATTTTTTGGTCATAGATATTTCTTTATTTTACAGTAGAACGCGATAAAAAAGAGTACATTTATGCGTATTGATTAAGACTTGATTATAAGCGCCACATTATTAAAACACAACGTGATGAAATTAATAAAAATTTAGTGGTATAAAATGTTCTATGTCACTGTAATTAATAAGAGAAAATTGGCTTGGTGTTAATATTTTTGCAAATAAGCAGATCTTGCATGAATTCAACTACTTCAATTATTTAGAACAAGTCTAGAACAAGTATTCATGAACTATTAACAAATATTTACAGTTTGGAAAACATTATTCAAGGTCTCGGGAATATTTTTCAATATTGATATACACTTAATATTCCTAATAAATTCAAAGCTGAGTATTGTGCATAAAAGAAAATTGATGAATCTTACCTCATTTTCTGCAGAAATTTCCACAGACGTTTTATAATTAATTGTTTTCTTCATTTCTGCCTTAACATAGCTTGCTACAAGTACCTTACTATCTGGCATTACTTTAAAACAAATGTTATTCATGTTTTTTTCCTTGAACAAGAGAAGACCCTTTTTATTAACATCAAGAAAAGAGAAATCACTTCCAAGAGTACTTTTTAATTTTTCACAATAGCTGTATATTTCTAAATTAGAAAAATCAATTAATTTTAGCGGTACATCGGCTATAGACTCCATAGTAAACTGCGGATGTGCGGAGATTGTTATTCTTAAACCATGTGACCACTTTTTCCCTCTTCTTCTCTTGCGGAATGTATCTCATTGTGCTTACATTCGACCATCCTGACTTTTCAATTGTCCTCAATTGAATCAAATCTTAACATACATTAAAACAGCAAATAAACAACAACAAAATATGTTAATAATAAGTAGGAGAAAATAAAAAAGGAGTATAATTTTGAAAAAAAAATCTATAAGTCATACACAAAGTCTCTATACCGCAATGGTTTACGCACTGTTCGCTTGGCCCTTTTAAGTTCGTCATCCTCCTCGTCATTATCGTCATCGTCATCATTTGCTTCTGCATTTTTCCAAGATTTTAGTTGACTTACATGAGCAGTTGATGCAAAAAAGCGACCATCGCAGGCTTCTTCTAGTTGTGATATCGTATAAGTGTCGCTTGGAAGTACTTCTGTCACAACCATTGGACCACGATACTTAGGTTGAGTTTTGGTTGACTCCCCTGTAGATTTTGAATTCCTTTTAACTACTACTATTTCTCCTTGTTCAAACGATAGAGATCTCGATTTCTTCTTGTCATAATAATTTTTCATTTTTTCTTGCTCTCTAGCAATTTTTTCTCTAGCTTGTTTTTGTAATTTTTCCGGTTCCTTCCAAACTTCTGGTTCTTCATCAGCAAGTAATCTCAAAACTCCATCTTGAAACCGTGGTATATATCCATGAAGTATTTCAAATGGTGTTTTTCCAATAGTTTTATTGATTGTGTTATTCAAATTTCTCTCAACTTCTTTAATTCTTTTGCCCCAATCCTTTTGATCTTTACTTTTCATTGATGTTACTATTGTTGATAAAATTATTCTGCTCGATCTCTCGACCATACCATTTCCTTGTGGGTAGGAGGTTGAATTTAATGTATGACAAATTCCCTTTTCCTTGCAAAAGTTTTGAAATTCCTTTGAAGTAAAACAATAACCTCGATCTGATATTATACGATCTGGTAATCCAAATTCTTCTATGAAACTCAGCAGTGATTTCAGTACGTTTTTCGAAGATGTGTTTTTCACAGCATACAATCGAACGAATCTGGTCATATTATCAATGACAAATAACAATTCCTTGTTTCTTTTAGAACTTGTGATGAAAGGTCCAAGGTGATCAATGTGTATTGTTGCAAAAGGTCTGCGACCTGGGGGAATAGGATGCAAAAGACCCTGTCTTTTTCCACTTGGAACTTTCTTGATGAAGCACTCGAAACACATCGATATATGTCGACGAACATATCTCTTCATAGCAGGAAACCAGTACAGTTCTTTGATTTTTGTAACAGTCCTGTCAACAGCAAAATGTCCCATAACATCATGAAATTTCACAGCTATGCTTTTTCTCATGTTCTTTCATTTTCTTTTCTCCACCTTCCACAATCCGGAACAGTCTATTTCTTTTCAAAAGATAATTCTCCACATTTTGATTTTCTTCTTTGGTTGTTTCACTTGGGTCTTTCTTCAAGATTGTTATTAATTCTCTTAACTTTTCATCTGCATGCTGTATCATAAGAATTTGTTCGTCTAAATTTAAGGTCAGACAAACTTCTAAATTATCTTCTATTAAAGAATGCATGGTGTCTGATGAATTAATAACAGGACCTCTACTAATCGCATCGATATGAGACCCGCATCGATATTATCGCATCAATATATCTTAATCTCTGGTTTGTGGCGTATTTCAAAATTATACTCTTCAATAAGGATACTCCAACGAGCAATTTGGGGATTGGTAGATTTCTTTGCATTCATGTAAACCAATGCTTGGCAGTCAGTAACTACCGTAAATTCAATACCGAGTAAGAACTGTTGGAGTCTGTCTAGAGTCCAGACAATTGCCATTAGCTCAAGTTTACTTGAGTGATAATTCTTTTCAGCTTCGGTTGTCTTCTTACTCACGCAATAGACTAGATGCCATTTGTCGTCATTTCCGAGTTGAAGTAACATGCCATCAATAGCCTCTGAACATGCATCAGTGTGGACTTCTGTTTGAGCTTTAGGGTTGTACAAAGCTAAAATTGGCTGATTCGTCAGTTCATTTTTCAGCACTTTAAAAGAATTCCTCTGACTTTCTTCCCATATGAATGTTTGATTTTTCTTAGTTGAGTCAATGGTACAGCTTTAGTGGCATAATTTGGAATAAATCTTCTAAAAAAACTTGTTAAACCAAGAAATTGTCGAACTTCATGAATGTTTTTAGGTTTGGGGAATTTTGATATTACTTCAACTTTTCTTGATCCTGGCTTTATTCCGTTTTTATTGATGATAAAGCCTAAATATTCTATTTCTTGTTTGGCAAATTCACATTTCGGTAACTTCAGGGCTAGTTTAGCTGCACGTAGTGCTTCGAATACTTTAATTAATGTCTGAATCATTTCTTCCCAAGTCCTTGTTGGAACAAGTATATGGTCAAGGTAGCATAACAAATCTTTATTACATGATGAAGATAATGAATGCATGATACATCAATCGTTGAAATTCTGCAGGAGCGTTAGCAGCAGGGCAAAAATCATTCTTTCATATTGTCCACTTTCATCCGGTGTTACGAAAGCAGTTTTCAATTTTGCACTTTCAATGAGTGAAATCTGTAAATATCCGTGAGCTAAATCTAGCGTTGTAAACAGACTGCACTCATGCAATTGTTCTAATAAATCATCTATTTTAGGCAGGGGAAATTATCCTTTATACAATCATGCCCAACAATTAAGGATAATTCGGAGTCACGCGGAAATCGAACTCTAAAATAAATATATCACCTGTAAAGTCACTACACACATCTTCAAGAATCATATGGAAATTTCAGGAAGTAACCAGATGACACCCATGGTACGTCACAATGACGAGAGTGTAAGAGAGTGATATATAAGGAATACAGGTAAAGAAGTAAAATTGTTCGCAGGCGCTTTATAAGCATTTCAGTGCAATAACTGAATAGTTATGACACAAAGGACGCATTTGGATAACTTTTTACGTGGTAGAATTATCGGCCGTCTGAAATGTGGGCGTACCCAACTGGAAGTATCAGACGAACTTGTAATTCCCCAGAGTGTCATCTCCTGGCTTTGGCAACAATTCCAAGATGATGGTAATGTGAGTAGACGTTACAGCACAAGTCGCCCCAGAGTTACAACGCCGAATGAGGACCGGTATTTGGCAGTTACTGCCAAAAGAAACAGGTGAAGCACAGCCTCAGACCTGTCTCGTCAGCTCTCTTCAGCCACTGGTACTAACTAACTAACTAATTTATACCACCGTCCGTTCAATTAAGAACACTCAGGGATAAACGTCACCCGTTACCGATGACCTCTCACACCTGCTGGGCCCGAGGTCCCACATCCTCGAGACACCAACAATTTTAATAGGCTCCCTCTGCTAAACGCTCAACGTTTAGCCAACCCACCGCTAAACACGGACCAGTCAAAACCACCGTCTCGGCCGGACCGAGACCACGGTGGGGTGGGCGATGACAACTTGGAGCGATGACTGGCCGTTAATTTAGGCTACCTGCCAGCACTACACGGGATGCCCCTCTCCTTAGGCTTCACATGGAATACCAAGGACAGCAGTGACCAGACTCTCAATGGTCCAGTTTGCTATTTGGCTACCAATACCCTGGTGGAGGGGACTAACACCACCCAGCCCATGAAGAGCAAGTATAGACTTACCCATGGACCATCGGGAACTGCCAAGTTCATAAATTTTATACCCCCGTGGCCGAGACTGCCTAGGTACAGATCCTAGCCAGTAGCTTCGCATAGTACTCTGCGTCGACCCCCGGGGGGCAGCCACTGGTACGGCAATTTCACGACAGACCGTGTACAGACGCTTAGGACAGATTGGTCTATATGCTCGTAGACCTGTCAGATGCGTTCCACTTACTGCAACTCACTGTCGCCTGCGGTTAGCCTGGAGTAGAGAGCATGCATTGTGGACACCGAAACAGTGGGCTTGTGTGATGTTTTCCGACGAGTCCAGGTTTAGCTTGCAGTCTGATTCTCGTCGGACTTTCATATGGTCTCCAGGTACCCGTTACCACCAAGAAAACATCATTGAACGACACCGTTACGGTGTTGCAAGAGTGCTCGTTTGGGGTAGAATTATTCTGGGTTCCAGAACTGACCTGCATGTTCAAATTGGAACCATGACAAGCCAAATCTATCGGGACGTCATTCTGGAACAACATGTACGTTTGTTTCCGGGCGTCATGGACGCACAATTTGTGTTTATGGATGACAACGTCCATCCTCACCGTGCAAACATCGTAAGCGAATGCCTTCAATCGGAGGATATCACCCGTATGGACTGGCCAGCATTCTCACCGGACTTGAATCCAGTAGAGCACGTGTGGGACATGCTTTGCCGACGAGTTGCAGCCCGTCAACCTCGTTCTACATGTCTATCGGAACTTCGGAGAGCATTGCTTTTTGAGTGGTGTAGTATCCCCCAAGATCAGATCGATAATTTGATACTCAGCATGTTTAGGCGTTGTACGGACTGTATTGCATTGTCTGGGAGACATACAATGTATTAACAATCATACCAACCATGTAACTAGGTTTTGTAACTAGGTTTTTTTTGTAACTTGCTCCAGGGAGAAGAAATCGCTAATTTTTTTAATAGTATCAAACATATAGCATCTATTTTTGCTCTTTACCTTTTGTTTAAAAAATAAGCTTTACAAATAAGTCAAATTTGTTTTGCTTCTAACTCTTCCTTTACCTGATTTAGCATTATCCTTAATTTATAGACATAAGTGTAGTTTGACTATTGAGACGCCTGTAATCAACAACTAATCTGTAATCACCGGTCTTTTTCTTTATTAATATGACAGGACTAGCATATGGAGTTCGTGTTTCCGTTACAATTCCATTTTGTTTCCATTCGTGAACTATTTCTTTGATCGCATCTCTTTCAGCATTTGTTCTATATGGCTGGCTTCATACTGGCTTTGAACCTTGGATTTCCTTAATGTCCATTTTTATGAGATCTGTGCACCCTAGTTCTGAAATATTTAATGCGAAGGAATCTCTGTATTCATTCAAAAGATGCAGTAACTCTTGCTGGTGATCAACGTCGAGATCCGAGCCAGTTTTAACGTCGCTTAAACTTATAGGAACTTTGATGTTGTTAATATTTTCCCTTTTTGCTGGGTTCGTGCTTAGTTCAGAAATTTCAGTATTTAAACATAGTTCAATTTCTTCTGCTCTCCCAACACATTGATCTTTCTGAAGCTTAACGCTTCTATCGCCAACGTTAATCATTGGTATACAAGTTTCGCCATTTTTAATTTCTAATAAACAGCCGATACCTCGTATAGATTTTCAGTCATAATTAATCCATTATCTACAGAATCTGTTTGAGAAATGAGAAGACTGATCGTATTTTCCTCTAATTCATTTGCCTCAAGAGCTTTAAGGCAGACTCGATTTATTTTTTCATCAATTTCGAGGTTACTAAATAGTTCATCTTCCCGATATCCCGATATCCGAAATCTTTTTCCTATTCTGACATAAGCAATATAAGGGAGATCAAGCCATGTCCGTCCGATGATTAGGTCAACTGGCTGTGCATTATCAGGAACAAGTTATATATTTATGCCTTGGCCTTTTACATTATCAACTTCGATATCAGCTTCAATCATTCCTATAGACGTCACCGCAGGCACTCTTTGATTTCCAAAACCATACAATTCATTCACAGCAGGTTTCGATTTAAGTTTCTGAGCAACTGAAGTCCTTAAGAGACAACAAGAACTCCCCGTATCAATTAAAGCCTGTACTTCTTCAGAATTATTCAGTTTCGCTTTCTTCAAATATGAATTGCTCTCTTCTGAATTTTTCTCAACTTGCTCAACAGAATAATTTTTATCATTTGAATAATTATTTTCAGCTTTAGTAACACAATTTTTAGCTTTATGACCTGTTTTATTACATTTTCGGCCTATTACTACTGGTTTTGGCAGAGGACAGTCCTTTGAAATATGTCCAAAATTATTACAACTGAAGCATTTTGGTTCACCGTTTTCATGATGTGTAATACCGCAGAACTTTTTCTTTTCGTTGATTCTAGCAGCTGGACCACCCTTAAAGGAGTTTCGTTTGTCGGAAGGCCCTTCTTTACGCGGTTGTTTATTGTTGAAAGTTGACTTCAAGGTATCATAATCATCTAGTTTTTCAACTAAATCAGTTGGTGAAATCAGCTTAGACCAAACATCAATAAAATGGTCTCTTACTTCTGGAGACACTTTACGTTTTATTTGATCCGCTATGATAAGATCGCTCAATTTTTCAAAAGTATCTACTTCAATTTCACTTACCCATTCATTAAAAAAATTTCTTAATTCATACGCAAAATTCTTCCATGTGTTTCTCTTACTGTGCGTAAAAAAATTTTGACGAAATTTTTCACGTGTCATCTTGTACCGTTTTAATAAGATCTTTTTAACTTCTTTATAATCATTTGCAATCTCATCCATTTCTCTGGCGATTAACTGAGCAATGTCATAGGGCAATAAGCCAAGCAAATGAGTAACACATGTATTTTCTGGTATTTCTAATTGTTTGGCCAAACGCTCAAGCATAATTAAATATAAACGTATATCATTTTCTTTAGGTTTAAATTTTTGCATCAAACGATGAAACTCTAACTTTAGATTCATGTGCGTACCACTAGCATTTTGATTTTTGCCAGAATCTGTAGATCTGCTTTCTGCTTCAATACGTGATTTTTGCAGTTCAAATTCCATTTCATACTTTCGTTTTCGTTCCTCATATTCTGCTTTTCGTCTACGTTCTTCACTTTCTTCTTTTTCTTTTCTTTCATTTATTATAATGTTCAACCACTCTTTGGCGCATTATTCATCGTACTCTTTACTAGCCAAAATTATCTTTTTCAAATCGCTCATTTTATAACTCTCATTTACATCTTCTCCCAATTCTTCAGCTAATATTCTTAAATCCCATTTCCTTGCCTTACCGAAAATAGAAAATTTTCTTACTTATTAAAAGGCAAATATGGCTAATCTTTGGAATATGGTAACTGGTAGTTTGGCGACTTTTGGCGACATTTTAGTAAGGCGATAAAAATTATAATAATAATAATAATTTTTATTAATTTAATGTATATGTTTATTTATATTTTAATTAGTGTTCTTTAATTTATTTATATTTTAATTAAATGATAGTCATTTTGTGCATTACGCGTTTGTAGCATTTTGCAATCCATTTCAGTACAAGTAAACCTGCATGGAAATAAGTTAAATATTTGACACTAAGTATTTGCAACCATTTTTAATGTTTGCCTTATAAATTCGCAGGTGACTTTTATAATGGATAATTTAGAGGGAAAAGAAAATTAATGTAATTTCTTGCATATTTTATTTATTTTATACGTGCAAATGTTCATCCTTGGAAAGGGTATATGCAAGCTGAACATATAAAAGCTTGCATAGTATACATACTTTTTAGCGATCAGGTAATTTCATATATGTCCTTTTTTACCAACTTCAAAGATTCACACAATTTTCCTGCATTTTCGTGGAAATTTTTCTAATTTACGAGAAAAATTATTTACATGTTTCATATACAAATTTGCCCTGTAAAAAAAAATTTCTGTGCACATTTGTTTCACGACTTTTCGGAAAACTCCGATCGTCATTTTAGCTAATAAGCACTTGGAAACAATTTCGCACCTAATCTTCGTCATGATTAAGCACTTTTGTTCCATAAAAATTCTAGCATAAACGTAATTCGGCTAGCAGATTGTTGAAAAAAATGTTGAGTTAAAAAAAAAAA
>KK112296.1:0-20023 GCA_000611955.2 Stegodyphus mimosarum | reverse complement strand
ATAGCACTAGGGTTGCCATAAAATAGTGTATGGTAGGGTTGCCAGATTGGCGACTTTATCGCCCATTTGGCGGCCAAATTGGCGATATCCCATGGTCCAATCGGGAAGCTTCTAGAATAACTTCCTGTCGAGATATTTCTCGAAACGTGTGGAACCTAAAGAAAAGCTATATAAACCCCTTCGTTTCTGAGAGGCGGCATTGTGAAGTAGTGTGATTAAGTGTGATTAGTTGCGAGAGTTGTGAGAATAGCTGCTTACTGTGAGTACTAAGCTACGCGAGAGTTTTGTGAACGGAAAGCGATCGAGATAGTGCTTTGCCGTGAAGCTACCTTTACAGTATAGCTTGACAGTGTATTGGTGATTGTTCCACGGTGTTTATTATAAGTTTAGTGTTGCCGTGAAGCTACCTGTACAGTTACAGCCTGAAGCTGTGTTGCTGATTGTTTCAGCGTATTTATTGTAGATTTTCGACACTTTTAAAGGTAATTTTGGAACTGTGCTGTAAATAGTGATTCTTGTAAATAAATTGTGCTTTTTACTGTTCTGCATCGTGTTTTCATCGGATACTCTCAAATCCACGAACCCGAACAACGCAACAATATATATATATATGTTATTATTATTAATTTCCAATTAGATAACTTAGTAGAACACAGCTATTAGTATTTTATAAGTTTGTTTGACGTTCTGAATATATATCAAAATTTAAATAAATGAGAAAAAAATTAAACTCGTTTTCCAAAATAAAAAAGGAAATATCAAAATTAAATTTTATAATAAATCTATTACATCAATCAATGCCCATACCTCGAAATTCAAATTCGTTTTAACTTATTTACGGATAGCAAATCCTTGTAGCTTTAGGCTTAGGTTTTAGAATTATCCCACTTCTGATTTCTGTTAGCTTCCTTTAGCAGTTAAATTCATTACTGACAAGACGATTTCAAAACAGACAAACAAACATTTATTTAAAGATAAATCGTACTCTTAACTTAATAACCTACGTGTAACGTATTCTTAAACGTACATATCATAACAGACGTTCTTAATTCATCTTACCAATATACATTTCAATCGTACCTCATCTGAATAACAAATATAAAATAGAACGACATCAAGAAATTAGCTGTTGCCATTTCTCAGTAGATATTTTGTCTAATAACTATAAGTAATTTACAATTGTGCTTACACAAGGAAGATAGATGTCTTGTTTTGCACCCGTTAAGTTTTTCTGCCCCGATGGGCGAAAAATCAAGCTAGGGTGCGAAGGAAAGGTATATAGAAAGGGAGCAATTTCGTATTTCAGAGGAGAGTAAAAAGAAACTTCGTATATTTTATACGAGTTCTAAAGGCCAGGAAAAAATATGGGACAAAATAAAATTAAAAATAAATGGCCCAAAAGTAATGGAGAGGGAAAAAATAAAAAGGGCCTATAGAAAGAAAAGGAAAGGAAGTAAGCAAAATGTCCTAAAATTACGAATGTGTCCAGACAAAAGTATATATTAAGTAAGGTAAAATTTAGTATTGCCGTTTCCAAACATATTCATACATTTTTTTTTGCAAACAACATCAGACAAGATCATAAAACCATACACAGTATGAGAGCATATCAGCAAAAACAAATAAATAAATAAATATCAGAATTTTTTTTAATGTTAATTAATATTTTTTTAAACATTATATTTATTTATTAATTTAACCATCATAGTTTACTATGTATTTGTACTAGTTTAACGAATTGAGGACATGTATTCAAGGAGATATAAATTAATCTTATCGTTTCCTTTATTTGCGAACTGAAAGAAAAAATTGCGATCAAAAACAGTAAAACTGCAACCTAATACATTCATCGATGCCCAAGACCCCTTTTCCCCCTCTCGAGAAATTCCTCAAAGGGGCCCAGATGGAGAGTGCTACCAGACGGCATCTACTGATAAGAATAGCGTCACTACGGAAAGTTACAGGAAAAACAAGCACATGATTTAAAGCAATTTCTAACTATTATTTAATGTCAGAGGCCTACAAACATAATAAATAAATGAATTTAACGGCACTTCAGTGATACATATTTGATTTAGTTTAGAGAAAATAAGGCTACTTATCTGGAAGCTCTTGTTTTCCTTCGGATCGCAGAAGAATGAACAGTGAGGAAGATGGTACTCCTTTTGCAGAGAAAAACTGTGACATTTGAGGGCGAGACACTTCGGAGAAAAATTTTGGGGACAAAAACGAAAATTGTCTACGTGATCATGACCACAGTTACAACACGTCGGCTTTTCAATGAATTTGCTTCACTGTCTGCAGTTTTATACGGCAATAAACATTTAACACATCTCGGAGCAAGTTAACATTCCTCGGATAAACGATAGAAATGTTAGGAATTATGGTATTGAGTTGTTGGCAACTACTCCAGTAAAAGAAAAGAAGAAAACAGTTATTGATTCCAGTAATCTTGGCAACAGCTAGAAACCAGATGAGAATTGTAGAACTAGCATTATTATTTTTAGAACTTTAAAAAAAGTAGATTTTGGGAACTTTTGAATCGGCTGTAATAGAATATTGTTGTTAAAATGATTATCCTTAAATCCAAAAATGTAAATAATATTATGTCAATACAAAACTAAAAAAAAGATGTCATGTCTATGATTATTTCTTCGTGAAGAATCATATATTAAAGTAGACGTTAATGTTTCCTAACAACTATACGGAATATACACAGTCCAGTCACATTAATGTGACCACCACGTACTTTCCATGTCAGAGTTAAATAACCAATCACAGAAGGCAGGTGGCAGCACAGTGCAGTTGAGCGTATATAAAGGGTGTGTGAGGGCTTCGGAAAACATTTCAATCGTTGGCGTAATGCAGAAACGAAGCGATTTATCCGACTTCCAAAAGGGCATGATCATTGGCTTTCGGGCCAAGGGTGGAAGCATTTCCGAAACGGCTGAGTTTGTGAACTGTTCGCGTGCCGCCGTGGTAAAAGTGTACCGTGCATGGCAAAATGGGACTGTCCAAAATCAGCGACGTGGCAAATGTGGTGCACCACGGGCCATAGATGACAGAGACGAACGACGGTTGCGGAGATGCGTTCGGGCAGATAGACGGGCTACCGTTGAGCAACTGACCACCAAAATGAACCAAGGGGCTACCAAAAGTGTCTCCCAAAGTACTATTCAGCGAACATTGCTGCGTCTGGGCCTCCGAAGCAGACGCCTGGTTCGTGCACCTATGCTGACTGCTGTTCATCGACGGCGAAGGCTAGAATTTGCACGCCAGTACAGCAGCTGGACGTCCACTGAGTGGCGACAGGTTGCGTTTTCGGATGAATCGCGTTTTATGCTCCATCGGACAGATGGACGTTGGCGTATAAGGCGTGAAACCTCTGAAAGGAACCACCCTGCAACCATTGCCGGAACGGTCCAAGCTGGAGGCGGGAGCATTATGGTCTGGGGAATGTTTTCCTGGCATTCTCTAGGTTCACTGATCATTGTGGAAGGCACAATGGATCAATACAAGTACGCATCTGTCCTTGCGGACCATGTTCACCCCTACATGCGCATTGTTTTTCCTCAGGATGATGGCATCTTCCAGCAGGACAATGCGAGGTGCCATACAGCTGCCAGTGTACGTGCGTGGTTCGAAGAGCACCAGGATGAGTTTACCGTCCTCCCCTGGCCAGCAAACTCACCTGACTTAAACCCAATCGAGCATCTGTAGGACCATCTCGATCGAGTTGTTCGCGCCATGGATCCTCAACCGCGTAATCTAGCGCAGCTGGCCACGGCATTAGAGTCGGCATGGCTCAACATCCCAGAGAACACCTTCAGGGACCTATGTGACTCTCATTCTGCACGTCTCGCAGCAGTCCGCTCTGCGAAAGGTGGTTATTCTGGCTTTTGACAGATGGTCACATTAATGTGACTGGACTGTGTAATACAGCATCAAGAATATCATCAGAGGGGTAAGTCTTGAAATTTATTGAGCCCTTATATTAAGAGATTTAACATAAATTGGATTATTTACTATTTTATTTAAAGACACGCAATAACCTTCTGATATAATTGCCGCAATAATAGAGTAATACCACCTTTGTATTTATATGGTTCTACTTTAGCATCAAAACATAGTAAATTACTAATATCACAGATTTTATTAGTGCCCTCAAAATTAGCAAATTGCACTTGAAATAGAGGTACTCGTTACGGAGAGACGGGGACGCCCTAACTTTACCGTTGTGGTTATACGGGCATGGTCCCACGCCCTCCTCCTGGTTTTTCATATCAGCTCCACCACAGCCAAGGGAGCGGACAAGCCAGTACCAGTACGGTCCCTGTCGAGCCTGATCCCATCCTAGGTACAATACCCGGGTTCTAGTCCTGTGAAGAATAAGGTACAATAGTACCTGATATTTTACCCCCGTGGTTGAGACTGTCTAAGTACAGATCCTAGCCAGTACTTCCCAGGAATTCTCCTGAGTCAACCCCCGGGGGGAGAAATAGAGGTACTGGAACACGAGTTTTAAACCTGAACACTTGGTTCACTTTAATGACATTAAGGCTTTCTGTAATTAACTCTTTAATTTCCTCCTTAGGCCAGTTAGTGGGTAACCCTCAAATGACAACTTTCACAGGTTTAACGCGTTTAGCATGCAGTTTAATGCCAGTGGTATCTAGGTGTCTCGTAATCTCACGGTGATGATCCACAGTGAGTGTAATTTTAAGAAAACACCAGAAATTCTGGCTGTGAAGATAACATTTAGTTCATTATTTTTTCAACAAAGTCATTAAAGTAGGGTGGAAGAAAGACCATATCTGTTACATATGTAAATATGAGCAGAAATGTGATATATTAATATATATATGAAATCGGATCCAAAAGTAAAAGCCCTGTGATTTCGTCATAAATGCACATTACTTGATTTTTAATGCTAATTTAGGAATATAACAAAACCAAATTAGCAATCAATTACCAAACAAATCTAAATACATCTTAATCCCGCTTTTCCCCATATATATTCCTCTTCTCCCTATGTCCTATTACTCACATGATATTTACTTCCGTTGGCATAATGAAATGTCGTTCATATCCATTGCTAAATTGACCCCACCAAGGCTGTTTTCCGAAGAATATCCGTTTATTCTTAGCTGCAGCATTATCACTATGAACATTTGTATCCATAATTGCAACATTTTCTTTGACCTTTTCAGTATTATTTTCAATACAATTAAAGGAAGCAAATTTATTTGTTTTTTTAACATATTACGTGACCTGGCGGCCTTCCAAGAGGAAGTAAATCCGTCCGAGAACGTGGTTTTGTCTTGTGCACGTTTTTTAAAATTACCATCTCCACTCGAAGAATGATGCCAGAATGTTGTTTGTTTTCTAGTTAGTGTGTGGGGCTAATACCTACTCACTTAGGGTAAATATTAGGTGGCCCCCTCACTTCTACATAACATAATATAACATAACATCCGAAAGTAAATCATACACATCTTGTGCTTCCATAATTTATATCACAGAACACCAGAATACACCAGCGTCTAAAGCAAATCCAAAGGCATTCAGCACGAAATACCATAAACTTAGGATATAGCAAATACGTGCTCACAATGGAGCTCAAACATATCCTCCTTAAACGGTGTCCACCAGTCGACTATACAAGGGTGAACCAAATGACCGTAACCACACTTCAGGTATATCTCTATTCCTGCAGAAAATTTGGTTAGGGTCAAACCTCTGAAAACGAAAGCACATAATTTTTCTGTTATTCCATCGAAATTCAAACAGGAGTTGAATGGTGTAATCACCAGAGTGCTCGGAGCCCAACCTCTAACGAAACTGATTGTAAAATTTATAATTATTCTCAGGTTCGTGTGATTTAGGTATAAAATAAATTTCAAAATTAGTTCACTACTATGATAGTTCACTAGCAAGGTAAGAATTCAAATGTTCGAGATATGCCAGCAGGTTATTATAAAAGTCCACATGTACGGGTAGCTCTCGAAGAAAGAATATCATGACAAAGAAAGAATGAACATGTAAGGTAAATGGAGTCAGAATAGGCAATAGAAAACTACATTAATATTAGAAAGATAGACATCGAAGAGTTACATAAGTGACATGGAATCTAGATTAAGTTATTAAGAATGTCCATGGATCTCTTGATATTTTTTAGTTTGTCACGTAAAAACACACGCACATGTCTACAGCAAAGTGTACAGTCAAGTTGTAGAGCCAGTAGGTTATTTGGAAGCAGGAGATGGGAAAAATGAGCAATGGCCTCACCGGGACTCGAACCACTGACCACTCGAATACGCGTCGAGCATGCTGACCACTATACCACGAAGGCATGCGAAGAAGGCGGGAGAAATACCTTATATACTTCCCCTTTTAAAGAGCGACTGGGGTTAGGAGACTCAATCGAAAATCTCGGTGGTGGAGAATCATCATCTCCACCACCTTTTTTTGTTCGGGCACCACTTGTAGAGTCATTCGGTTATTTGGAAGCAGGAGATTTGAAAAATGAACAATGCCCTTGCTGGGACCTCGAACCACGTACGTCTCGAATACGCCTCGAGCGGGCTGACCATTACACCACGAAGGCGTGCGAAGAAGGCGGGAGAAATACCTTATAACGTGACCTACATGCCACTAACGTAAAGATAGGTTACTGTAATATTTGATTGCTCATTACATTTTGTGTTGAATTTTAGCAAAGTTTAAAATTCGACCATGCAGTGTAAACAAATTTCGAGAATTTCGTGTTAGCGTACAACGCTGCCGTAATCATCCCCTATTAATAAAATTGTTCCGATAACAGTTCAGTTTAATTCACTGATAAAAGTCGACTTGATAAAACATCGGAGAACTTTCATTTGCGAAGTTCTTCGAAATTAATTTTTTTTTCAAAAGAACAACATAATCTTAAATTTTAATATCTTTACATTTCAGAATTAATACTTCATATTATTTTTTTGTAACAATAGGTTCGTTGACTAAGAACAATTGTATTAATTGTACAGAACAAACTTCTTTAAATAAATTTACTAACTACACAACAGAAGTAAAGCAACTGATAACGAGATTGTTTTCTGAAAACAAATTCTAATGTTTATTTTTTTCGAATACCTTTTACTGTTGCCACTTGAGCAAAAAGAAAATCGTAAGACTAAAGTTCGACAGTAGGTGTTTCAGTATTGCAGCCGATGTCGCCACATACCTTCTTTCTACTGAAAGTCATACCTCACAGTCTTTCATATATACAGACATGCAGAAAGTCTCACTTTTCGACCACTTCTTGTGTTTTTAGAATCAGCGCCTTTGGAAGGATCATCTTTCCTAGGCATTGGTTGTGAGATTTCAGAGTTATCGATTTCACATGTCTGAAGATTTGTAGTTACTTAATCTCTGAGTTTGCTATTGATATTCTTTGAACATTATCTGAAACTATCACATCGAAGAATTTCTCAAAACATTGTTTAACTAAATATTGTCCAAGATAGGTTGGTTGAAGAGAAGATGAAATTATGTTATTGTGAAACGAAAACTAGAAAATGAAATGAAAGAAGAATACACGTGAACAAGTTGCTAAGCGCTTGTGAACGAAAACTGTTTTTTTCCATGGCTGGTTGTTGGAGTTGGTTTTAGATTTTGGATGTGGTTTTGCAATTTTTGTATGAAATCTGAATGCTTAGCAGTTGGATATTTACTGAAAAATTCTCCAGCCGAACAGATTAGTGTGCCGTACACAAGTTCAACTGAAGAACAACGCAGATCTTCTTTAATGGCGGATCGAATGCCAAGAAGAACCAAAGGTAGAACATCACTCCAAGAATTTTAAGTTTGGAGGTGGGATTTCAGGCTGTTTTTTGAGATTCTTGGATAAACTATTAGTTTATGGGTGATAAGTTGTGGTGGTGTTAGCTTCGAAACCTAAGTATTTGGATTAGAAGAGTTAACTTTCAAACTGTAGACCTTGGTCAAATGTTATCTTCTCTGGTACTCCAAATCTGGAAATCAAAGTCGACTTATTTGCAATCGAATTGCAGTTTGGTCTTCCAAAGGAACAGTTTCGATCCACTGAATGAATCTACGGATGACAGTAAGGAAATACCTAAAACCCTTGCAAGATGGTAAAGGATCAACAACATCGACGTTAAGGAGCTTGAAACTTTTATTTTGAACTTTGAATTCAGCAGCTGGAGCATGGGTATGTTTGGGAAATTATGGGTATGTTTGTGGTTTATTTGGCATGCGAAGCATGCTCTAGTCCACAGTTGACATTCTTTGCTTATGCCAGGCCAAATGAAAAATTTTCGTCACCGTCTTCATTGTTGCACGAATTCTAGGATGCACGATGAATTTTTTTAAAGAATTTTATATTAATTTTATATATAAGAAATATTTTTTTTGCGAAATTACTTAGGAATGTATAGCCCATTAAAGTTAATGGAGGTATCACAGTAAATTTTTTTATTGCTCTCCGGGAGAGGAATGTGTGCAATATTGAAACTCACCGGTTGATTTAATTTGATTTAAGATTGTTGAGATCTTAATCCTCCTGGCAATTTGCAATAACTATACAATCAGTTGGAGCTGGAGTAGCGATAGTTTCAGTTTTCGATAGTGTATATGCTACAATGTTTTCTTCTCCAAAAATGTACCATATGTCTGTACTGAATTCAGCAATGTAGTTCAGATGCCGGACGTGTCTTTGAGAAGCTTTATCTAAATTCTGCTGGAAGACAAAGGTATTTCAGGATAATCGATAACCGATCAGTGGAGATAGTAAATGATCGTCCTTCTAGATTGATTTTAAAGTGCATTACGACTAGTTAGATTCTAAATTGTTCTCGATCAGAAGAAATGTAGTTTGTCTGTGTTGATGACAGGGATCGAGAGAAGAGTTTAGCTGTTGTTTTTCACCATTATACAGTTGATGCATCAGGGCGCCTTCGGCAGAATCCTACGCATGTGTTGTTAGAATGTTTTAGGTCCTCTGATTAGAATGAACTAACACGGCTGAGTTGCACAATGCTCTTTTTATACTAGTAAAAGCGTTCTGAGCCTCTTTGATCCAAATTAAAGCTTTTTTTGCTACTTTTCTTTACTCTTTTAAGCAAGATTGCCGGTTGTTATTCCAGTTTGGCGCAGTTTGGTATGAAGCGATGGTAAAAGTTCAACATTCCCCAAAATAATCTTAAGCTTGGGAAGAATTCTGGTTTAGGATATTGTTTAATTGTGTAAACTTTCGGTGGAAGTGGTTTAATTTCTTCCGTTGATATTTCATAACCTAAAAGTTTAATTTGCATTTTGTAACATTTATGCTCAGCCCATAGCTATTGAACCTTCTGAAGACTAATTCAGGATATTTTTTGTGTACTTCTGTGACTGGAGAAGTAACAGGAATGTCATAGAGATAGCAGAACACAGAGTCAGACCGCTGGACATAGTGTTCGTGTACCTTTGGAAGGTTTATGCAGGGTTGCGTAGACTAAATATCGTACAAAGAAATTCAAGAAGCCCAAAAGGTGTTATGATGGTGGTCTTCGGAATATCAGCTTCGTGAACAGGAATCTGTTGGTAGGCCGTTAATAAATCAATGGTTGAAAAAAATTGTTTACATTAATTGGTGATAGTGGTACATTAAGTGGGTAACTAATGTTTATGTTAAGTGCACGGTAATCACCCCATGGCCTCCAGCTGCCGGATTTTTTTAAAGTGCGATGCAGGGGACATGACCAGCTGCTTTTGTATGGTCTGAATAGACGTTCTTGAATATATAATCGATTTCATTTTCACAGCAATCAACTTTTCTTGAGAAAGTCTTCTGACGTTAGAGACTATGGGGTTTCCTTTACTTTCGATGAAGTGCTGGACATCATGTTTTTAATTTTGTCAATTTTTATGTTTGGTTTAAGTAAGTTAGGAAATTTATTTAAAATGGCTCTATTTTGGTTTCGGAAAGTGTTAACAGTGATTTTTAGAAGTGACACCATTGTTACATAATGTACCTTTAGTCATCAATGAGGTAGAACCGTCGATGAATTTCCTTTTTTTACTGTCAACAAATAATTTAAAATGTGAAAGAATGCCTATTCCAACGCTAGGTTTATTGATATCTGCATTTATAAAATTCCAGCTGAAAGATCTGCATATTCCAAATCAAGTTCCAACAATTTTTGACCGTACGTTTTGATTGCTGTACGATTAGCTGCAAATAGCTCAAGCTTAGGCTCAATTCTTTTTCCGATGGCAATGGAGGGATAACCGACATTTCTGCGCGAGTATCAATTAAATCAGTGTTTCTCAAACTTATTTCTTTTACCGCCCCCTTTGAAAATCAATTATTTTTCATCGCATCCCATTTTTTATACACTCCTAAAATTTAAAAACCGCAATTTCATTACTTTAATTAATTTAGTTATAGTGTGCTATGTTAGTCGGTTCTGGTGTTTAAACTTACATTCTAAACTAGAAATTTTTACCAGTGAGAGCAATTAAAACGCAACTTTATAATATTAATATTATATTTTAATCAAATTAAAAAAAATATAGATAGGTAATCAATTTTAGTTTTTAAACTAATCTAATGGGGTGGATGAATTTGATGATTTTTAACAAGTTTGTTGATATCAGGTTCGATTTTACTCAAAAACAGTCGTAAGTCGCCGCGTTTGGTAACTTGCAAATGATTTCTCTTTTTAGTAAGCAGCGTTGTCACAGCGCTAAATCCACGTTCACACAAATATGACTATGGGAATGATATCAAAAATTGTTGAAGGATCGACCACAATCCAGGGTGCAACTTCGGAATTGACTTTTGTAGCCAAAATTGTTGGTAGCCATTTTTAAATTTGCTTTTTATTTCCTCGTTGGTTGTCAGTTCTATAAGTTCTTTTTCCAGCTGGGGTGATACTGCTATGTTGATTTTTGAAAAAGGATCTAACACCCAGTCTGGTATTTCCAATTTCAAAATGTCCTGGAATCTTTCAATGAAATCACTGTGAAGATTTTCCAAATGTTGGCAGTAGACGAGCAAGTCGTCGTTGTTGCAGGATACTGATAAATTGGGAAAATTATGGAACTCACGTCTGCCGATATTCTTCTTGTGTAAGAGCAGCTTGGCAACGAAAGCAGCGACGATATGTTTTGTTTTTATTAAGTTCAATTCATCGCCTTGAAGTTGGAGATTCATATCATTAAACAATGTATAAAGGTCTGTCAGGTATGTGATATCATTCTTTGATGTGATGAGGTTTTCGCGCAATGCTGTGTCTTTGTTTTCCAAGAACTCTATGACAGAGTCAAACAGATTGTAAAAACGAGTCACACAATTTCCTTTTGATAGCCAACGCACTTCTGTGTGAAAGATCAATGTGTTGAAATCTTCATCATTAGCAACAAAAAGCTGAGTAAATAATCTGTCATTTAAAGAGTTGTTTCGGATTTTATTGACTGCTCTGATGACATGTTGCAATGATTGAAAGAGTCGTTCACTTAAATTTCTAGCAACTAAATGCTGTCGATGTATAATGCAATGTACAGCAATCACATCAGGAATTTTGTTTTTTAAGTACGACATGAAGCCTTTTTGAGACCCTGTCATAGCTGGAGCACCATCTGTAGCAGCTGATATAATATTCTTCAAGGGAATTCCTTTTTCATCACAAAACTTTTCCAGTGCTTTAAATATGGTTTCTCCTTTTGTGTCTGTCTCTAAATTCCTAGCAAATAAAAGTTCTTGACATATTTTTTCATCTTTAATGAACCTCACGTAAGACAACAACAATGCTTCTTTTGTTGGTAAAGTGGACTCATCCAACTGAATTGAAAATTGACTAGTCTTCAGATGATTGCACAATGACTCTTCAATGTTTTCAGCCATTTCATCAATTCGTCTTTGCACAAAATTATTGCTCAAAGGAATTTTTCGAATTATATGCGCCGCCGGTTTATGGAGCACAGTACTTATAACTTCTTTTATCGCCGGCAAAATTAACGTTTGTCCGATGGTGTGTGGTTTACCTGTTTGAGCAATTAACAGAGAGATATTGTATGAAGCTCGAAGTCCGTCACTGTCTGGCTTAGCAGCCATCGAAAAAAGTTTCGATACACTTGGCTGAGCATTATGCTTCTTTTCCAAATCTTGAAAATAGGCTACATTTTTGTCCTTCTTATCTGGATGCATTTTATTTAAATAATCTTGAAGTCTTGAAGGCGTCATCGCTTTGTTTGAAAATGTTTTTGAACAAAGAAGGCATAAAGGCAAAGATGGGTTTGTCGAATTTTCTATGAATCCATATTTAATATATTCTGCACTGTATTGCCGTTTCTTCTTTTTTGCTTGCGACATGGCTTTTTTTTTTCAAAAATATGTAAATAAAGTGTTGAACTTAAATACTCATTTAAAGATAGCGCGCGAAACCACTAATGAAAATATAAGAAAAAATACGAGCTTTATATAGGATTTAAATACAGCAAGCACCGACAGGACTAAGACAAACACGCACAAACTCATTTATCTGTTTCGACGCTCAATCGTACTGATCAAGTTAGGACAAGTATCGATGAACCAGCCGATTGCTACCACCTACAGTCCGTTTTCGTATTGCAAAACCGCCACCTGTCGACGATGCTATTCTGAAAAGGGGCGATACGCTGAGATGGACTTTTTCCTCAAACCGGTTTTTCAGAAGCACGGAAGCACGCATGTTAAGTAAACATTTCTCTTTTGTCTCAACCCTATTTTGATGAACTCGAAGCAGACCTGACGCATGCGTAAAAGCGCTGAAGGTTTCTCCAAACGAAAACGGACAGTGCGTCTACGGAGCACAACATCGTAAGTGCACCGGCTCCCGCAGTTAGTCTTTTCCCATGGAATGTTTGCCACATTTGGCGATTCATGCATTTACACAGCTGTATGCTTTTCGACATTTTACAACGTACGCGCATACGGCGTGCGGGCTATCCTACGAAATCTATGTTAAGTATTTTAAGTTTTTATACCATCATACAGGGTAGAAATATAAACTAAGTATTCGTTATTGTGTAGCAGGTAGGTTTTAATTCTAGTGAAATTTAAAATATAAAGTAAATTAAATTACAAATCTACCATCGCCCCCCATTTTTTTCTGGGCCCCTTAACGTCTCCCTCTAGGTCTCAAACGCTCACAAGGGGGCGTTATCGCCCACTTTGGGAAAGACTGAATTAAATAATGCGCTGCTGTTGCGTTCTCACAGATATATAGACCACTCAGTTCGACCTCTTGACTTTCGGTTGTTACTGAAAGTCGGGGATTCAGTTTTCCTATTTCGAACCCTGATATTTGCATGGCGGTATGCACCTGCAAGCTCTTTCGCCAGAGCGGTTGCTAAAAATAACAGCTATTTGGGTCACTGCTATTTTTAGAAGGATTTCTTAGATTCGATCTGTACCTTTGTCTTCGTGGACTATAATCTCTACTTCTGCTCATTTCTGCTATTTGCAATGCTAAGTTTGATATTTGCTTCTGTAAATCTTAAGCGATGTTGTTATCAGATGGTGGAGAAATAATGCGAGCTACTTGAGGTGAATCAGGATTTAATTCCTGTATGTTGTCAGCCATTGTCGATAGTTTGGACAATTCATCGCAGCTTGCTGCTTACAGACATAATGCTTCGCATATTAAACGTTTAAAGTAACATATTAAGGTTTTTAAAATTCATGCGGCACCTGCTCCGTCGCCAAGCTGCGAATTTCGCGGAGAAGTTTCCCAATCTACTATTACACTCACTCCTACTAACCCATTTTTTTTTGTTCTTCTAGCTTTATTTTTAAGCATCCTTTTCTTTTCACTTACTCTCTGCACAATTCAACAGCAAAATTACAAAAATTTTAAAAGCAGCATAGCAGTATGCGTTTAGAATTCCCGATGCAGCGTTAAGAGTTGGCATGCATTTGTTTTCTCAGTCTTTTCTCAGTTCATCATATCAGTGTTCAGTTTTCTTACTAAGATGACTTTACAAAACTTTTTTTGTTTTTTTATTATTGGTATTTTGTGTGTTTACTTTATTTATTAAATATCACGTTTTTGGCACTTAAAGCCACACTGAATGCGATTCAACTGCAAAATCACAAAATATTTAAAAGTAGCATATCCTTAGAATTTCCTACAGACAGTCTCATGCGCTGGAGGTAAAAATCTTTTATTCCGTACAGTGACCACTGCTCACTCTGAAATCGTTGAGCTGGTTAATCAAACATTTGTTAAAGTTTTACAAAATATGAAATAGGTAATATAAGAAATACGAAAGTCAAAATTCGGGCTTTCAGGTGCCCATGTTCGGATGGAGAACTATGTTGTTCAAAATTTTATGGCTCCGTGTACCGCTGCTTTCTGCTAGTAATCTCTGCATATTGTTATGAATTTCACATTTATTTGGCTATTTATTTAGAATTGTAATTAAAATTCCTTTTTATTTCCCCGTGCAACGCAGACGATTTTTGAAGAGAAAGCTACATGGAAAAAAAAATAGCAATAAAAATAAAAGAGCGCACGCTTAATAAATAAATATCTCGTAATTACTGTTGCCATCCAGAAAAATCTAGAAAAATCGTGATTGTTCTACTGATAATTAAAAAGCTTATAAAAGCCGAGGTGAAATACCTCATCTCAGTTTACCCCTTAATTTCTCGAAACTCCGTTCTATCTATAGATAATAAGTTACTTATTTATAAATCCATGTTGCGTTCTATTATTTGTTATGCTTGCCCTGTGTGGGCGTACTCTTGTAAGTCTATTCGCAAAAAACTACAAACAGCGCAGAACAGTGTTCTACGCCAAATAGTATGTGCCCCATGGTACATTAGAAATCAGCGCTTGCATGACGAACTTAAAATTGAATATATTAAAAGTTATTGTTGCCGTCTGGCACGTAAGTTTTTTGAAGGTCTGGGGGATCTTAACAATCCCACCATGACCATTTATGACTATGATGTCAATGATATTGCCAATGTTAGACGCCCTCGGGCTATCTTAAATGTTAATCTTGACTAATGCCTATTACTCTGTTGTAATGACTTGTACGACAATTCTGTTGCATTATTGTATTTTGTATTTATCAAGTGTTATTTGCATTGTATTCCTCTCCTGTTGTATATTTTTATACATTTAATCGGATTGAGTGCACCTCTGTATTCGCATGTTACCTAACATCATGATTTTTTTTTCTTTACGCATATAATTCTTTACGCATATAATTGTCACCAGCTCAGCGGCCTTCTCTTTCTAAACAGGCACTTTCGGCTTTTTCGTGGAGTTTTGAATGGCTTTATTTACTTTCAAATTTTACTTTTCATAGGGCAAGTTATTGATAATAGCCCCCCTTCCTTTTGTTTTTACTTACTTTAATTAGTACCTTTCATATATATAATTATACATTTAAAAAAATCTATTATTACTTATTTTTAAGTTATTTTGTACTTGCCAATTTATTAGAATCATACTTATGCATTCGATGAGGGGTAGGGTCCTTTGACCCATGCACCCTGGTTTTCGAACCACTCTCCTCGCCATTCTCTCCTCGGTTGATGATGTTGCTGTTATACTAGTAGCTGTAAAAAGCGAACTGCTGTTTGTTTACTTAATGCTGTATTGATTGTAGCAATTTCGCTGTGAGATAGAACTATTTTATCTGTTTTGAACTGAGTTTTTCCTAAACATTTGAGATATTGTGCGAATATCTGTGGAGAAATAATTCGTAACAATATAATAAAACAAAGTTCTACATATAATAAAACAAAGAGTGTGCGTGCGTGTGTGTGTGTAAGCTAATACACCCGCTACGAAATTTGGTACATAGGTGTATCTGCACGAGCCAGTGCACCTCGAAGCGATTCTGTCGAAATTCGAATTAGAATTTTTTTTGTTTTATGCTTTGTGACCAAATCGCGTGATTTTGAGACATAATGGGCTACAGGAAAGCGAGATTTCACTCTATACATTTCATTTTGACATCGTCGTGAAGCGTCGACACTTAGCTATTTTACGAACTTAAAATCAATTTCGTATTTCAATAAATCGATTAAATACGAATTTATTTAGGAAGGTGAGCTTAACACCTTTTCAGCGGAATTTTTTTTAAAAAAACTTATTTAAAAAAATGTGCCATTTATTTTCCTTTGATTTTTGGACACGTTGAACTTTAATCCTTTCGGCACCTTTTAAAAAAGAATTTTGAAAAAATAATAATATTTTGTATTTTTAAAAAAATTTTTTAAATGAAGCTTCCGAATACACTTCTCACATCTCAGATATTTTAAAATGTAGTTTTGGCAACAATTTTCCTTTCTTATTGTTGTTGATAGATTTTTGATGAAATTGCATCATTTTGAATAGTTTCATTCTTTTAAAAATTTCGGTTTGGCAACAATTTTTCATCGTGTTTCTTATGTTACTGTTTTTAAGAGACTGAAAAGTTTAAGAAATTAAAAAGTTGTTTCTTTTTGCAACGGTAAATTGTTTAATTACTTTATTAGGATAATTAACATTTGTATCAAGGGATATTGCTTATTTCATTGTAATATTATGTTTTAATTATATATAATTTTAATTATAAAAAAGTTTTGCATTATATTTTTTAATCTGTTTAAGTTCTTAATCTGTTTATACCATTTGAGTTCTTAAGATTTTGCAAAGGGAAGTTGGTTAATTTATTTATTAGCATAATTAATATTTGTATTAAGGGATATTGCTTATTTCGTTGTATGCTTTTTATATGTAATGCATTTTTAACTGAATTTTTTTTCCGTTGTTGTTTGTTTCTTTTTCGATAAAATTGTTCTGCAGAGTAGAATTCTGTGCAGTTTTCAAATTTAATGTGTGGTGTTCTTTTTAAGCATTTTTCTGGTACACTTAAAAGGCAGACGAAGAACAATACATACAATAATACAGCCCTTCATTATTTAATTTCATCAAATATAATACAGGGAAATAATATTTGGTGGCAACAATTTGAAAAGTGATTCAAACTTTTAAAGTTTTCGACGCAAAACGCCAGAACGAAATTAATAGCCCTTCTGGGCTTACGCCCTTTGGGTTAAAAATAAAAAAAAAAACCTTGGATAAAGATGCATCCGAGGACAAGAGGCCAAATAAAAGCAACATGATGCTTTATCAAAATGCAGCCAAAGTGAAACTTCTGCACAAAATTAAATTTTACAGTTTACATTATGAGGCTGTTGAAAAGACGGGAAGCAGTTTCAGAATGATGGCAAGTGCAAATATCTCACGCAAGCTGAGGCGAAGTGGAAAGGCTTACCGATATCGAAACTGCCTTCTTGGGTTGTTTACGAAATCCTAGGAACAAGAAAGCTATAATGTTGTGAGAAATCTTGTATCCAAAGGCAACAGAATTTGCCGAAATGCTGAGACAGGAGTTTGCTCTACCGTTGGATGGCTCACAAGATGGAAAGAAAAAAACAATATCATCGTTTTCAGAAAATTACATGGAGAAAAACAAGATACAGATTCCAATGAAGTCGATAATAGGATAGAAAAGAATTTAACCGGCCTTTTGCGGGAATGCAAATTCCATCAAATTTTTAACACTGATCAGGCTGGTCTTGTTACCGAGCCCTACCTCAACGCACTATATTGTTTGAAAGTAAGTCGTCAGCTGGCTCTAAAAAACTGAGACAGGGTGTTACTATGTTATAAACATGTGATATGGATGGAACAGTTAAAAAAAAAGAGACTCCATTACTCATCGGTGCAAGGAAAACCCCTCGTTGTCTGAGGGACGTCAAGCATTTGCTTATGACTTATTACAACAATAAAAATGGTTGAATGACAAGAAATATTTTAAGCTATTTTCTCCCGAAATGGGATAATGGCTGGTTTATTTGTTTACGGCAAAGCACATAAGGAGTATCTGCCTAAGAATGACTAGGGATGACTTCGTGGTGAACTTTTTAAGGGAAGCTGGCTCGTATACACGAAGAAATGGGGAAAACCCCGAAAACGCCCATGCAGCCAGCCCTTTCACCGAGATTCGAAGCCCGGACCAAACTACCAATATTCAGCGACTTTACCGCTCGGCCGCTGGTGGGCCTCCGAAGTAGAAAAAAGAACTTCAGTAAAAAGAAGTGACGCAATTGTTAGGTAACTACGATGCCCATCCAACTGATCTGTCGTTGAAGAACACAAAATTAGTTTTTTTACTCCTAATGCAATAGTTCAGGGTGTTATAAAAGCATTCGAGAGTCATTACAAGAAGAAATTTCTTCAAAATGTTATTAATGAAATTGATACGACTGATGCAGTTTGTTCTTCTAAGGAAATTGATAAGTCGATTTCTCTGTTAGATGTCATGCATGTTATTTTAAATGCTTAGGAGGAAGTAATTTCGGAAACGGTTTCAATTTTTTTTAAAACTTCGACTTTCATTCAGAGCAAATTTCAAGACGTGCCAGAAGACAAGGGTGAGGATGAATAAATGCATGATAAGACAAGGGTGAGGATGAATAAATGCATGATAAGACCTTTCTTGAATATTTGGGAATCAATGAAAATATCGAGACTTGCTACGAAAAGAGCAATGCAGAGATCATCGAAGTTACTAGAGAAAACAAAGGAATTAGTGAAAATGAAACTGAGTCCGAAGTTGAAAATCCTGACAAACAGCAAAGTCTCGACCAACAGCAGCAGAGTTCGACAAGCAATAAAAATCTTGAGAAGATCTCTCGAAAACCTAAAGGTGGAGATACAGAAAGTGACAAGTAATGTCATGTTTGGGCGACCACCATGGAAAAGTTACTAACAAGAAGTATGCAACAAACTGAATGCAGAAATCTTTAAATAATGTTTGATATGGTTACATATTATATTGCTCTGTGTAACACGTTAAAACAATTTTTCTGATTTAAGACGGCTTTTGTCATCAATGGAAAAAAATAATGAAAGTTTTTTTTTTTTAAAGTGTACGTAACTGACATATTAAACAGCATATCGAAACAGAGTATTAATCTCAACAGCACGGCCGTACGCAAGAAGAGAGAGAAGTCTGTTTTAAAAAAGTTTATTTTTATATTCCCTTCTGAAACTATCCAACCTTGTATCCCTAACTGAAAGGAAACTCTGCGTGCAGTACCTCATCTAAAACTCAACCGCTTTATACAATCAAAACAAGGTCGGAACGGAAGTGATTATATTAAAAGCGGTACCTACTGTATTTAAGTTGAAGTTTTTGGATTGTAAAACAGAGCATGTTTTTGTCTCTCGAGGCCACGTTATTAAGTTTCATCAGCTCTGATAGGATTGTAGTTATTCAGCTTTGCGTTATTGCTGCCGAATTTGATTGTTATGCCGATGAGAAATTCTGAGCCAACCTAGTTTTAAATTTAATTGACTCTTGTTTTTGACTTTGACTACTTGTTTTGATTTCAGTTTTCATCGCTATAAGTGGTGGTTGTAATTCACCAAATGATTAAGTTTTTTTGACCAAATGATTAAGTTTGTTTGTTGTCTTTGACTACTTGTTTTGATTTCAGTTTTCATCGCTATAAGTGGTGGCTGTAATTCACCAAATGATTAAGTTTTAGAGAAGAATGAAAAAAATGCTCGAAAATATATTATGGAACCATTTCGTAAGTTTCTCACAAAATTTTACAAAATTTGGTTTCTAGGTGTAATTTGAGTCGTAGAATCTAAATATGAAAATAAATCAGCGTGTCATAAAAAAAAACCGATTTTTTGTCAAAATACCGTCTGTTAGGACAACATTATATATATATATATAAATCTAATATATATTCTAAGTTGCACTTTCCAGACATGAAAAACGCAAGCTGAATTTCGTCAATCAGCCAAGTAGAACGGGTGAGGTAGAACAGCCCACTAGTTTTGACTGAGTATTGGTTTATTTACGTTAATGTATTAACATTTCATTACTTTTTGTATTCATGTCTGGGGAAACATTGATTTACTGTCATAAAAATATGGAGGTTACATCGCAAAAAAAAAAAAAAAAAAAAAAAAAA
>KK112295.1:244989-288108 GCA_000611955.2 Stegodyphus mimosarum | reverse complement strand
TTTAATCTACTTCTACTAAATTATTAATCAAATTTTTTGATATATATATATATATGCAAAATAAAATAAAAGCAAAATATTTCTGTTGCTCTATATTCTTTTTTACATTCCCCTCCAATTCATACTTCACAAAACTAAATGACCTAAGTGCTACAGGCCTAAAAAATAATGAAATAAAACCTCCAGTATCTGTTCAATATAGTGACCATTCCCTTACAATGATCAATACAAAAAGCCCATTAACTAATGAGAATATATTAATTCCTCCCACTCCCATAGAGACTGCTTATTACTTCCTTGTACGAAGTAAGAAAGAAGTAATCGTGAAAAATTTCAGGTATCATATTTCAACGAAAACATCCATTTTGACTGCTATCGAATGCAATTTAAAGATGTTTTTGCATGATATCTGAACGTAGGGACAGACTAAAGGACTCTTTTTTTTCCCCAAAAAAAATTATAAAACTGATTTAAAATGGATTCTGAAGAGATTTCTTCATGGCATCTGTATGTATGTACGTATGTAAGTATGTATCCTGCATAACTCAAAAACGAGTAGACTCAAAATGTTGAAATTTTGTATATAGGACAGCTAAAAATGTAAATGTGCCCCTCCTATTTTGGTTACAATGAGCCGCA
Source organism: Stegodyphus mimosarum (assembly GCA_000611955.2). Lineage (NCBI taxonomy): Eukaryota > Metazoa > Arthropoda > Arachnida > Araneae > Eresidae > Stegodyphus > Stegodyphus mimosarum. The sequence goes on along the minus strand of KK112295.1, from coordinate 287,469 downwards.
CCAAAAGTGTATATATATATATATATACACATTCTGTTATCCGGCTTAGTGAGCTCAGTTTCTTTATTCTTATATGTTTGTAAAATGTGCATTTTTTGCTTTAAAAATGATTTAATTATGTTGTTCTTATCTTCCGGTTAAGGTTCTTACGCCTTTAGTTAATCTGCATGTTATAACTGCACAATTATCAACAATTTAAAAGTTCTTTAAGTGTGGCTAAGCCTAATTATTTTGGCCATAGCAGATATATTTGCTTACATTTGAAACTTGTGGCAACAAATAGATAATTCTTCAGATCACATACATAATTTTTGTGCATTCTGAGTTATAAAATAAATGAAATGTAATGCTTTTCAGTGAAGTCCAGAGTGTCGCTATCGTAAACAAATATAGTATATTTTAAAGAGTGCATTTATTCTATTGCGGTTTATACGCTATCGACAAAGTAGATTTAATTCAATCCAATAAGTTTAACTGAAATGCAAAACACATATAATTTAATATTACATACAAGGAAGTCATGTGGTGTACACATCAGATTTTTATAATACAGCATTCATACACATTTCTGCACATGGAAATTAAGTACTTTTAAGGACCATTAATGAAGAAAATTAAGAACGCGTCAGCAAAAGGGAACTGAACAAATTCAATTACAGATGTTACTTATGGCTAAACTTAACTTTTACAATATCATCTTCTTAAGAATAAAATAGATCTATAAGCAGATCGCATTACTATTAAACAAAATTTAATAAAGATAATTATAAAACAAACTTGAGAATAAAATCAACTTTATAAAATTTATCAAGTAGCATTAAATATTTTACACTTATAATAGTTGGACATACTTGAAAGAAGATTACAGACTACTAACAGTTTTATGTTGACTTTTTTTTTGTCTCATTTTGTCACATACTTGCTCAGTCTAGAGGTTTAGTAAATAGTAGGTGGATTTTATGTCAAACAGCATAGGATAAAATGAAAAATAAAATCATAATTAGCATGACTGGTAACAGAAGACTGGTTGTTGTCACTGCTGCTGCTTGCCTAAAGAGAGACCTGCTGATCATAAGCCTTGAAAGTCTGATGTACCAAAGGGTTGGAAAGTTTTGAAAGTTAGTTATGCTGTATCTGTCTGACGCAGTTAGTATCATAGCAAAATTTGGAAAGGCACTAGGCAGCAGAACTTGAGATCCACAGACATAGCATCAGGTGGGAAAATGTCTAGTGAGAGCTCTATGTATGATGCACTGAGACATTAAGATGAATCTTTTAAATTGTCAGTTTTTAATTTCTTTATTAGTACAAAAATTCCTTTTTTCAAATGCCTGTCCATGAGATAAGATTAGAAATATTTTTAATATTTTCAATGCTTGTGCTTAGTGGAAAATAAGAGGAAGATAGATATGTTAAAAAAAAAAAGACTTCTAATGTCAGAAGTAAAACATGCAAATATTATGTTTTCGTTATTCTTCCAAAAATTCTCCAAAAAATAAGAAATTCATCACAAATTTTCTGTAAAATACATCCATTATGTGTTCATACCATGAAGACATTTTTCATTGTGTCACATTTTTCTGAAATCTTCCAGAATCGTGGGTCTATAAATCTTGCCTTCAAATCCTTCTAAAGTTTCCAAGTTGCAATGCCTGAAATCCTAAAGAAAAAATACCCCTACCAATTCTGTAACAGAAAAAAGCCAGAAATATTCTGGGGGGCAATAATAATAAATCTGAAAGCTTTCATACTTTATATTATGCCCAAATGGACATTTTTAAAATATTTTGTGAGCTTTATTTATAAAATATCATGCTTTTCGCATTCAATTCAACAGCAATATCACAAAATATTTAAAAGAGCATATCTGTAAAAATTCTCATACACAGTCTCACGTGCCGGAGATAAAGAAATTCCCCCCCCCCATACAGTATTGCCATTGCTTGCTTTGAAATCGTTGAATTTGTTAATCAAAAATTTGTTAAAGTTTTACAAAATCTGAAAGAGATAATAAAACAAATTCCAAACTTAGACTTCCAGGTGCCCATATTTGAGTGGAAGACTATGTGTATCAAAATTTGATGTACGGTTGTTTTTTCACAATGCGAGATACATATGCATATTCTTGCAGATTCTTCATTATTTAATTTCTTTAAATATAATGCAGGGCTCTAATATTTGTTGGCAAAAATTTAAAAAGGTGAAATGCCATTTTAGAGTGGAAAAATGTCAAAACAAAATTAATAACCCTTTTAGGCAAAGTGCCATGGGCTTAAAAAAAAATCAGAGGACAAAAGTTTAAAATTAATTTTATAGAGAAAACTGATGCGCATTCTGAAACAATTATATGGGAAAAACTCTTACCATAAAAAAATTAAAAAGACACATTTTTTATCAATTACATAGCTATTTTGCTTTTGCTAAGATTTTTTTTAATTATGCTTTTTAGCATTTATTACCTTGTATATCTTTCAGATTCAAATTATCGTTATAATAAGTTAGGAAAATGGAAAGTAATGTCACTTTATAATATTACAGTGAAAAATAAAAATGTTTTATTTTAATGCTATTTCTTGAACATAATTTCAATATACTATCAATATTTTAATGAATCGAATAATGTTATAATGTTTAAAAAAAAATTCCCAGATATCTGAATTAGAAATTTCCTATAGAAACTGATCTTAAAATCGCCACATTTAGAATCATTTAATAAAAGAATTCACATCCCCAAAAGCAAAAAGCTGTTCAAAAGCTCTTCATTAGAAAAAATGAAGTAATTTTGAAAGGCTTACAGTTTCACTATATTATCATATTGCATACATTATCATTATTTTGATGAAATTTATTAACATTATAATGTTCTAAGAAAATTTTTGAAAAATTCACAAGCTTCGGAATTAAAAATTTTCTATAGAAATTTATCTTAAAATCACCAAAATGTTGATAAATCGCCAAATTTAGAACCATTTAATAAAAAAATTTACATCCCCAAAAGTGAAAAGTCGTTTAAGAGTTTTCTTCATTAGAAAAAAAATTAAAGAATTTCGAAATGCTTGTTTTTTATTTCTTACTCAGAAACTCAAGTATTGTACCATTTATATTAGAAATAGCAACAAATTATAACCCATTCAAAAGATAACTGTATTTATCAATGAATCACTGAAAACATTCCTCCAAAATGCTTATTCACATTCAAAATGGCAATTGTAAAAACAGATGAAAATTTCAGACGATAAAAATTAAGAACCTTTTGTGATTTGGTGTGACATTAAGGACTTTTAAGAACCAAACATCAATTCCAAAAATTCTAAGGATATTTAAGAACTCTAATATCTTTTAATAATGAGCATAATGAACATGAACTGTATAAACAAACCTTACAAGATTAAATAGAAAATAGAACTATTAAATTTTCTACAGCAAAGTAGACAAAGAGCAAAAAAATAATTATGATTTCTATAGAGATAATTAGCTCATAAATATAAATGCATCCTTTCCGCAGTTTTAAGAAATTTTTCAATACGATCAACCGGCCTCTAGAAGATATTCTGGAGATGACACTTGTAAAGATTAAAGATGCTGTTTAAGAAGGCTTAAATTAAATTAAAGTTGCTGTTTAAGAAGGTTTATAAGAAAAGTGGCCTTAATATCTGTATGCCTAGAACAACATCCAAATTGTAAAAGAGTTTACTATCTTAACAGTTTTATTATCTGTTCTATCCATACAATAACAACCAGCTTTGACGTATTCCGAGTGCAGCACTACTAATTTGCGTATTGTAGTTTTACTCAGCTACTCTTACTTAGCAACATATTAAAATTTTACACAGTTTGGCTTATTTTTGAGGGAGTTATTGCTATTTTTTTTTATTTTTCCTTAATTTATGATAACCAGAGTGTATCATTAATCCTTAAAAATTTTCACAAAAAATTTCAGATTTCAAGTGTGAATGTTTTCAAAGACTCCACAGAATTAAAAAAAAAAAAGCGCTTGCTTAAAACATTCAGACTATTTATCATGGCTATAAATTTATTTAACTTTCACAAAGGTTAAATTTAGAAATGTGTAAACACTGAGGAATATAAATTCTTATCTATTATCCCTGAAGTCAAAATTTTTATCAATAAAACTTGGCTGATGGATTTTTGTACTATTATGGCAAAGATATATTCTTTCATATTTATTAGGCTGTCAGTTATTTGAATTGTAATATCATACAGTCTACTAATGAAAATATAGAAAGGTGTAATATAATTCCAATGATTTCAAAATGTAAAACTACAGATCAGTGGTTCTCAACCTATTTTGCTCCATACACCTTTCACCCCTGCTAGAAGTCCATTCAACTCCCCCCTATTTTCCAAAACTTCAAATATACATGCATACATTTACTTGAAATTATTTTTTAATGCGCTTCGTAAACTAAACAACAAAAAGTATAGAAAATTATGATAAATATCAAAACTGAAATAAAAGCAATTTTTACATTCATATATTAAAATTAAAATCTTAACAGCTGAATAAATTGTTGACTGCATTCCCCCTGAAACTACGGAATTTCAATCAAGAGAGAGAATTCTCCCCAGTTTGAGTACTGCTGTTCTAGATTAACTAATGAGGTAATAATTTAAATATGCATACCTTTTCTTTTTATAGGTCAAACTAAATATACAATTCTTAAAAACCACTTCACAAACTGCAAATTAACAACTGATGGGATATTTCATGTTAGATTGTGAGACAATACTTGAATTCATCAAGTAAATTTAAAATTAGACACAAAAAAAAAGTGACCCTATTTTGCCATAGATTTTGAATAAAAATTTCGATGGTGATCTGACACACGTTCTCATCTTCAGAAGCAAAAAAGTGTTCCATTTCCTGCAATGTGGAAACAAAAAGGACTTGTGTCTATTCACTCTAAAACTGACAGAATTTTATTCAAAATCTACTGGGGTTGCTTTTTTTGACTAATTTTAAATTTTATATTATCATTTCTCTCTTCTAGTTTAAGAATACAAGAACAGAAATGAAAACTAGAATCTAATAAAAATGAATAAACATCTAGGACAAACAAATAACATTAACTGCTAATCAGTGGAAATCATTTCCTTTAACATTCCTTGGAGACACCAATAAAGTGATTTGTTTTCAAATGAAAAAGTGCTTTTTAATCCCCAAATGATATATTGAGTGTTCAACAGCAAATCTATTTCAACAAAACTGACAAAAAAATCAAAAATCTATTCTCCTGTAGAAATTTCCTACTGCAGAAAAGACAAAATTTAGATGCATATCTCAGGTTAAACATTCTACAACAAAATTATCATATGCTATAGACAATTATTTATTTTGAATTACAAAAAACGACTGGGTTCTTGCAGTTCCATTTGATGAAGCAGCAACAGAGAGGAAACGAAGAGACATGCCAGAAAAGAATGGAAGGCTAGTATAGCCAGTGACCTGCACTAATACAGATATAATACGTACATACAGCAATCATAGCTTGTCCAGCATCGAAAAGAAATGGAGGTATCAAAGTTCATTTGCAATTAGTTAACACATGATTTTAAGGTAGGCCTGTCAGTAGCTACTTCAAGTCGGCAAATACAGAGGATAATAGTGCAAGCAAATGCACCACCAGGCAATGGTCCCAGAAGTTCAGGTTGGGAGATTTCAGCCTTTGTGATGAGCCCTGCAGTGAGTAACCATAGGTGTTGGATGATGCCCTGAAAGCAGTCATAGAGGACTGCAGTCAAATATGTTGCAAACTTGTCTCATGCTTCCAGATTTTTCTGGAAACACTACAATTTTACCTGCACGAAATAGGGAAGAGTACAAGTTGAGCACATTGTCAGGAGCAATGAGTAACAACCTGTTTGATGTTCCTGTCTCTGAACCAAAACATACCCATATTTGGGCACTCTGACAAGTGATGGAAAATGGGTCCAATATGACACTCCCAAGTGTATCAGACATAGGATGTCAACTGTGTCTTGTAGACTAGTTGCTAAGTGGTGCATCCCGAGCTACTACCACCAGGCCATACCATTATTGAGGACCCAGAGTTCAATACACATTGCAATAGAAGGAGCAAATGTTGGTAAATTTTGAGGGGGATGAACCTCCATGACAACGTGACATCAACACATGGCAAGGACAAACAACACTTGCCAAACTATTTGCCGCCAACAACACCAACAAATTACCACTTGTTCCATTCCCTGAACAACCATCTCCATGGGAAATTCTTTGCAATGAGGCACACTTGCAGTACGCTCTTACTGACTTCTTTGCATCCATGATCCCCAAGATTTATTACCATTGCATTGCACAGCTACAGAAAAGATGTTGATGAAGATTATTTCAAGACATGATGCTCAATACCATCCACTGTATGTCTGTTTCTGACCTCAAAAACAGCAAGAATTGTATTGGCTGTACATACAGACTGAAGAAAACAGATTAGAACTGGACATTTCATCTTTCCACAACACTCATTTCCCAACGCTCTCTTAATATTGTGATAGTGCAAATGAGATCATCTAGTACATGAGTAATCATGATTTTATAAAGTTGTTCCCACAGATACCTTTCACAATAAATGATATCAATAAACTGAACATGATGATGACCCATTGCATAAAGAGTTCCATTATGTTAGTTATGTAGCTATACATGCATATGAAAAATTAAAGACTGAGATATGGATTTTATACAGAATAATAGTTCTACATCAAAATGAATGTATAACTGATGGTTTATTGAATTAATTAACTTCACTGATTTTGTTAAAGCTCTTTTCCATTGCCTAAACTTTTATCTTTAAAATGCTAATTTACAAGATATATTCTATAAAATATAATAAAATTAGCCTGCAAAATTATTCCAAAAATGTTCAGCTTTCCAATAAGAGTATGAAACATTACTGGAAGTTTTGAAAATTATGGCAAAATATTCTAGAATGAGGGAACGAAGCATCTTCGCACTCCATGTTATAAACCTAAATGATGGTGTTGACAACACATCTTGATATTACTCTTTTATTTTAGAACAGAGTAGCAGGAGGTTTAATTCCTTTCAATCAAAATCAACACCACGAGATATCTATTAGCCCCAAATTAAGGCTATAATAAGGAAACTTTAGTAACACTAAAAAAGAAAATTTTTTTTGAAGCTGCCATTATTTCCATTACTATGAAATAAATAGATTTTTTAAATGGTTTAAAATTTTTTGTTTTTCTTCTGATGCATCTCTTTCCTACAACAGACAGATATCTGCAGTTTTTTTTTTTTTTAAAGAAAAAAAAAAGTAAAGCTTGACAACATAAACGCATTAGCAGTGAAAAACTTATTCTTGTAAAGAAATAAGAACACTCAATTAAAGACTTCCCCCTCTCAAATAAAAACAAGTTTAAGAATATTCCCTGTACATTCTCTCAGTCAAATACAGCAAGTACTCTTGCGTGTCCATTTAATATTCAGAGCAAAATGAAAAAATTATTTGCTCTCAACAATCACAGAGAATCATTTGAATGGGCTGTGTAAGTGCATCGAAAGCTAGTTCTGGAAAGAAGATCCAAAATAGAAAAGGGAGTTCTAGATAGATTTAGCACAGACAAAAGAAAAATTGTTGAAGAATAAGTTTAAAACTAAATTAGACTTTGTGAGAGAAAAACAATGAGAGTCTCTTTATTTCTATTCTGCAACTTTCAACAATCTGCTTATATTCATATAACCAATTATTTAATTGCTCATTTATTTGATTCTTGCAAAGCATGTGAAGGGGGCTATCTGCCTGCATGTCTTCACTGAAGATCTTCTCAGTGAGCCTGGTTCTTATTTGTATTACACATAGAAAAAAACACAAAAATGCTCACGCAACCACTCATTTCACTGAAATTTGGAATCTTGAGCCAAATTATCAATTTTACCCACTCGGCCACTGCTGAGTATATTTAAATCTATTTTTAGTTTTGTTTATTCACTCTAAGATTGTCTGCACCCCTGGCTTGGATCTTCGATCCATCCATATGACCCATTTCTAAATTTTTTGTTTTAAGCATATAATCCGTTCAAAATTAGGCAATAATTTTAAGCTTTACGTTAGCGTATTTCTCTTCCAATTTGAAATAATCAATTACATGCATTACATAAGAGAATCAAAGTTTCAGTTTGTTCTGCAAATTTTTCCTTTTAAAATAATAAATATCTTTGTACGTACGTATTTTCCCATCAAACATATTTAACAAATAACCCCCCCCCAAAAACTGTTACCAAATAATGCGATTTACACCAACAAAACAGAACTGTCATATCTCAATATACACATAAAATCTTTCCTATGATTTTATGTGCAATTCTGCATTTAATAAACCAGTTTAATTTTTTTACAGAAGGTTATAAGTTATCCACTATTTCTGTTTTTTCTTTCCCATTTTGAAAAAACAATATTAAAAATTGCAACCTAACTTCTACAGAATAGTAAGCACTGGAGTATTTTCAGAATTACAAGAGTGGTTACACTAGTGCAATAACAACATTGAGACTCTAGGGTTTAGCAAATTGATGCAATAAAGTATGCTGCATAACCATGCAATAATCCTTAGGTTCATATTTAAGTTAATTCATGTGGTGCAGAGTTCATAAAAGGAGAATATTTTTTTGCTATTTTATACTTCATTAGAGATTTCTGACCACCAGAATGCATGCTACAAGTTTTAATGAGGTTATTTAACAGATAATCTTTGTATGCTATATCTTTAAATTGTATCTGTTAGTTGTCTGATTAAATACAGAGAGCAATTATGATTATCTAACTAAATAAACAGTGATTTGTTTTTTAAGCCTTCTAACATAATAACTGTTGCTAATCTGGTGGGATCTCCACCAACTTTCATAAGTCAATGGGAAAATACACAAGTACTAAATATTTCCACTTTTCAGACAAATACTAGTTTTGCAAATAATTTTGATATTAATAAACATATAAATTATAATTAAAGAAAGTACATACGTGGTGATCTGGAATTTAGATTCCTTATGATTCCATTTCCACTTTCATTTGTACAGCTTTTTGCAGCCATGGATAGACTTGCATCTTTTGGAGTGATCTTATTAACAAATATGAATTTATCTGCACTGTTAGAATTCAAATCCAAGCCTGCATTCAGAACCAAGTTATACTGATAGCCATTTTGGACTGAGAAATTTGATCCAGCATCTGGAGTTAAAATTGTAGGTACAGCAGAATAAGGCCATTGTAAAATAGTAGATGTAGGTAAAAGATTGTTTACAGTTTGCATTGAAGTAGCAACATTAAGAGTTTGAACAGAAGGTACTAGAGGACTAATATTTACAAAGGCATTAGGTTGATTTCCTGCATTAGTAAAATTGTTACATATTGCTTTATCAGATATATTAACTTCATTAGAAACGATATTTTCAGTCAGAATAGATGCATCACTATTAGAAAAGACATGACTAATGTTCTCAGTAGTTTCCATTTTATCAGTTGGAAATTTACTTTCACCTACACAATTTCTCTGAACATCACTTGACACTGTAGTTTGAGTCCTCTCTTCAGTATTATGATCATTAGAAGTGAGACACATATGGAATGATGAATTATTTTCTTTGGTATATTTTTCTAACTGCTGTGAATGGCAGTTTTGTAAAACTTGCAATGATTCATTGCCAACTGCATTAGAAATAGCAATATTTGCAATTATTTCTTTAGAATGAGACTGAAAATTAGCAGATTTTGGTTTATGTTCAATAATCATACCATTGCAAGAATCCTGAATATCAACTGCTAGATTCTTCGAATCTATAGTTCGTGCATTTAGTTTATCAGTCAATATGCACTCTGCAGAAACATTTATATGCTTAGAAATCTCTTGTTTTTGAACTGAAGTAACAGGAAGTTCAACAACAGAATCTTCATCATCATTATTATCCACAGAATTCACAAAAGAGTTGGTTAAATTTTGGGGAAGATCATTGATATTTTTATTATCATTTAGAGCATCAGAATTATGAATTGATGTGTCGTGATTACTGAAAGAATCATTCTCTGATAAAACACTTTTCACCACATTGTTAATTTCTAATACCACATCAGTATTTTTGTTTGTAAAGGAATTCACCATCATGAGATTTTCACTTTTTTTATCACTTGCAGAAATTTCAGTACCTCTATCACCTTCTCTAACATCACTGTTATTCTCAAATGAGTTATTTTTAACAGTGCTTGAAGCAGATTCCTTAGTCAGCTTCCTTTTATAATTACCTTAAAATGGAGAAGAAAAGAGAAAGATTAATAAACATTACAGCATTAAAAGACAATAAATCATTCTATCATAAGAAAAGAATTAAAATTCAAGGAAATGCAAAATTTAAAAAAAATGATAAATTTTAATTTAATCCAAAACAAAATAATGTTACATACTATGAGTTCAAAAATTTTGAGTAACTGACGATAACACTTGATGAAGAATCAAAACACAATTTATTCACCAGTATTATCAGTATTATACAGTAACATAGCTTTCCACTAAGTAGAGATAGGGCTGCCAGAAAATAGCACAGAAAGGCAGGGTTGTCAGATTTGGCATGAAATTGCCCATTTCACGACAAAATTGGTGATATGCCATAGACAGAGCAAGGACATTCTAGAATGCATTCTTGGCGGTTTTCTCAAGAATGTTTTCAAAGGTAGATTAAAAGCTATATATACCCTGCCTATATGTGGAGTAGTAGTAGTATCTTGAGTTTAGTAGTGTGTCTTGAGGTCAGAGACTTAGCTTGAGAGCAATCGACTGAGTCGGGAGCTGTGCTTCAGTGCTTTGCCATGAAGCTGTCTTCACTGTTATAGCCCGAAGGCTGCGTTGCTAATTGTTTCAACAGGTTTATCATAGTTTTCTGATGACTGTAAAAATGTCTTTGGAACTGTCCTATATATATATAGTTATATATATATATATGTGTAAAATATAAAAAATACGATGGCTTTGCTCTGCGCTAACAGGCAACCTCTAGGTAACTTTCCACAATTTCAAGATCTTCCCCTAGACCAGTACTTTCGAGAACAATCTGGCATGTTATGCAACAGCCACTATAAATAGTCAGACTGCTTAGTTTTAGTCAGACTGCTATCTCACATCGTAGCCATAAAACCCTGTACTGCTCTGTCTCTTCGTCTTCCCTTTGTTAAAAATATTTATAACATCAAAAGTTTAAATTTAATATTATTTCTATTTAAATCATTATTAGATACGTAATCTGGAGATGTTCGGCTAAAAGAAAAAATTATCTTTATAAATCTTTCGATAATAATAAATAATCTTTTCGATTTCAATAAATTTATAGCTAACAAATCTATAAAATTGAGAAAAAAACTTGCAGTCATATTTTTCAGATATAATTACATGGGTTCCTCATCATAACATTATAGTGCCGTCTTTAAAGATCTTGCCAAAAGTTTTGCATTCACTGAGAGAGAAAACACCTTTACTTAAAAGTTTACACACTACCAAGAATAAGAAAGACTCTTTAAAAACATATGCTATTATAAAATAAAATTTAACATCACGAAAAATATACTGCTGGTCATCTAAAATGTCATGACCAACATGAATTATCAAAAGCATATTTATTACATAAATAATATAAGTAACAAGAGTGAATTTATTAAAATTACAGCCCTGCAAAAAAAGAACATAAAGAAATCAGTATTCTGTGTAGTAGCCATAGCTAGCAACAACTGCACACATCTCGACATTGAAAGAAAGTGGCTTATCCGTATGGGTACTTGGGATATTTTAGTCATCTTGTTCAGGGTGAATATTATTAGTAATTTCGTACTAAATATTGTATTTTCCCCAGTTTTTAGTTCTTTAGTATTGTTACATATGTACAAGTTCATAATGGATTGAATGCCCACAGAACCGATGATAGCTTGATAAAATTTATTTTTTCAAAAACACTTTACAGTTCTGGAACTCTTCAAAAGTATTGGTACAGCTCTTCTCAGTATAACAGAGCACAATCAGTAGTTACCACTTCCAACTACTAAGAACTTTAAACACAAGGCAATACAAAAAGCCACAAATGCACAAGCCCGCACAGTGGTCTCTTGAAACTCTTAATACTCTGAGCTAAACTCTGAACTCAACTCTGAATCAAACTGAAAATTGATGCTCTCTTTGGTCTTACATAGTTCCCCCCATCTGCTAAGAAATTTCCAGAACCTTCGATTTCTCAAAATTGGTGAAAGGCATACACAGTTATAATTACATAGAGATCGAACCAGTTACAGTTACATGGGAATCGGGACAAAATGTTGCCAAATAGTCACTGAAATCATCACCAGCTTATGGCTATCTGACTATTTTTGCAAGATAGCCATTTACCCCCAATGTAAATGGACTGTGACCCTGGTTTTCCAGCAATGTTTGCAATCTTGAGGCCTTTCATATCACATTATACAAGAGATACTGCAATTTACATACAATTTCACTAAATTTATTTACATATACAGTACAAAGTCCATAATCCGGACTTGTCAGGACCTCAGCGATTCCGGATTAGAGGTTTTTCCGGATTATAGATCATCAATTTAAATCTGGTAAGATAGCATGCAAAAATTATACAACTAAAAATATGAAACAGTAATTTATGAAATAAAGAGCAATTATGATTTAAAGAGTATCAAATTTTACAAAAAAAAGCTTAATATTTATTTGTTTATTTTATTAAACATTTCTTTCAATGTAAGATGTTTAAGTTGCTTCGTTTTTTGTGCTAATACTTTCTTTTTAATTCTATAAATAGACATAATTTCTTGTTCAGTTACAAAGTTCCACTGTTCAAGTCCTGTAATTGCTGTGTCGAGAATACCGACTAACTTGTCAATCGAAATTTGTTTCGTTTTCAATAACCTCTCTGTCACTTTCTTCACTATCGGAAACAATTTTCTGGATCTAGAACCATACTACAGATTTTGCCGTGCGTTAATTGATTCATGATTGGGGCATTGTCGTCGCAATGAAAAACTTCTGTTACAACATCTTCATTTATTACCGCTTCTCCACATTTCTTTACATAATCCAATAACTGGAAAATTTCACCTTTAGTTTGCGATGTCCGAAAACCTTCAAATTCGCGGCTATCATCTTCATCATCCTCACCATGAAATATGGTAGCTGGCCATAAATTATGCCAAGCATTTTTTAACGTATCTGAAGACACATTCTCCCACGATCTTGTGCTGCTCCCCACAGCATATTTTATGCTAAAATATTTCAAAAATTCATGAATAGTCTTGCCATTGTTCTAGAAATTTAACATAGATTTTAAAAATGCTATTTTATATTTGCATTTCAGCATGTGCGCTATTCCCATATCCATACGCTGAATGATAAACGTACAGTTTGGAGGGAAGAATAATATGGATACATTATCTTTCACTAAAACTTTAAGTGAAGTATGCGCCGAACAGTTGTCAACAGTCAGGACTATTTTTGAGTCATCAGGTAAACCAACCAAATTCATATGTTGCCAATCCTTGTGTATAAAATGATTTTCAAAACCAATCATTCATCAACGCTTGTATCACCCATGCTTTTTTATTTGCGCGATATGTAACGGGGAAAATCATTACTCCTTTAAATAATTGAGGTCGTGCATGTTTTCCGATTACAAAAAGTTTGCACTTGTGCGTTCCTGCAGCATTTGCGCACACTAAAATTGTTGGTTTCGCTTTGGAATCTTTGACACCAGTTGAAGCCTTTTCTGTAGAGGTTGCCAAGGTATTTCGTGGTACATATTGCCAGAAAAGACAAGTTTCATCAGCGTTGTAAATTTGTTCTGGAGATAATTATTCACTAGTAATGAGTTCAATGAATTCATCTGCTAATTCTTGAGCAGCTTCAGTATCAGCTGAAGCTTTTTTACCTGAAATTTTTAATTGTCTTATACCATGGGGATTTTCAAATTTGGTTAACCAACCTGTCGAATATGTGCACTCAGTGTTTAAGTTCATTTCTTCATGAAATATTTTGGCTTGAGCCATTAGCATTGGACCCATCAATGGCACGCTGTCTGACCCATTCAATCATAATTTTGTCATGATTGTCACTTTTAGCATAACGAACCCTTGTTCTGTTATTCATTGCCAGTGGGGTATCGGAATCCACAAAAAACTCAAAAAGTTCCTTTTTCTTTTTGCTTATGTCATATACAGTTGACTTTTCGATGCCATACTCCTCGCATAATTTTGAGATGGATATGCCTTCATCCATTTTTTGCAGCAATTCCACTTTTTGTTTGATGGACGTCGAAACATGTTTTCGCTTTGTCAGTTCCAGAATTGGAAACTCTTTTTGACATAATCGAAAGTTCAAGCTTAATTTTTATAAAATTGCTCTAACAGTCTGCAAAAAATAATAAGCCAGATCCAATTAGTAGACTGAGGAACAGCGTAATCTGCAACATTAACTGAAATTCCTTAGAATCAGTAAAGATAATTTTAGCCTAGCTTATCTCTTTGAAATCCAGACCCTTTGCTATTCTGTATCCTCAAAATACCGAACCACCCGAAATACTTTTTCAATTTCACAGCAATTTTCTCCCCTCCCCGTCCATTAACGCAGAAAATAGGTGTAAAGATTTCGAATGACATCCTTTGTACTTTCTAACAAAGATTCCATTAGGCTTTGACCCCATTCTTTATAAAACTATTTTGAAGGTCAGACCAACAAGCCTTTCTGTCTTTGTTATGATCACAACTGAGATTTTGTTTACTTGCGTTATTTTTATAGCACCTTTCTTGCTGTTGAAAGCTTTCCTGCACTTTTATTGCTGTTTAAAGCTTAAAAGTACACTGTACCACAAAAGAATTAACAACGAAATGCACGAGCAACCAAATTATAAGAAAACTTCTTAGGACAAGCTGTCTGCAGTAAACTGATACAATGCATTTGGAGAAACTGCACCTGCTACTGCATACCTTAGGGGGAAGGAAAACAAGATTGCAATCTCAGCCGTTTTCGAAAATCTGCACGTTTTATTATGGAAGAAAAGCAATCAAATGCACATGTGTAAAGCATACAAAAAAAAGTTTGTGGCTTTGAGGTCCAGATTATAGATCATTCCGGATTATGGACATCCGGATTACGGACTTTGTACTGTATATGAAATCTGTTACATTATGTTCGCCATAAGATCTAGTACTCTTTTTCCTTATGAAAATAACATTAAAAATATAGATAGATGTTATATTTTATCTCGATGGCAGTAGAAGATTCTATTTGGAAGCCAAATTAACATAACAGGTTTTTTTCAATGTCATATTTTTTCTTCTTTATCCAACTAAAAGCATAAAATCTAAGTTTTACATTCACCTAACCAAAAGTTGTAAATCTAAACTTAATTAGAATTTTTGGTTGAATATGTCTTTCACTTTCTAATTTCATTAAAGGAAATAAAATGGCAATGATCACGTTTTATGAAATCCTAATATATTTCAAATGATACCATTTGAAAAGAAAAGCGTAACAATACTTAGTTTTTAGACAAAAAAGATGTAGATCTAGTACAAGAAATTTCTCTGAAATGAATTTAAATGAATGTGAAGTTAAGAAAGAGTATAAAGATATTCAAAGATAGAATACTTAATCCATTTATAATGAATTTTTAATCAAATTTTCAAAGATTCGGTATTACAAAATTC
This sequence comes from Stegodyphus mimosarum, assembly GCA_000611955.2. Lineage (NCBI taxonomy): Eukaryota > Metazoa > Arthropoda > Arachnida > Araneae > Eresidae > Stegodyphus > Stegodyphus mimosarum. The sequence goes on along the minus strand of KK112295.1, from coordinate 271,732 downwards.
AGCAATATATATTAAAACTATGAAAACAAACTGAGTTTGCATTATAATGTAACTTGGCTTTCAATTTTCAAGTCTAATCCAAGAAAGCAATGCTGAAGATCTTGATAGAAACAGGCATCTACTCAGAACTGCAGTAGAAGTGAAACAAAAAAAGTCAAAAACCCACTGCTTTTTGGTATAGAGTTTTTAAAATGATAACTGCTGTTGCAAAACAAGAACAATCTAATTTAACAACAACAGTTAAGAATACACTGTGTCTCCCTCATCTATTAATAGCAACTGAAAGAATTATTTCTAGCAGTGAACATGAATAAAAATAGGATACGAAATCAAGAGCAAAGTTCCTTGAAAAATGAATCCTTCTGAGACAAGAAAAATTTAAAACTTTAACCAGCAAAAGATTTTACTATATTTTAAGAGTTAACTAAATTTAGAAAAATTTACTTAAATAATGAATAAAGACTCAAGAGACTCAAGTTTTTCAAGTATGTAAGAATGTTTTTAATTAACATTTTAAATAAATGAAATATAATATGTCAGTTGCATATATAATAAACAAATGTTTGCATGTAATTAGGAAAATTAAATAACTAGACTGTGAGCTTCAAAAATGGCTGCAGCAAGGTGAGTCTTGACTTTTTCTTTTCATATTTGTAGGATATATGTTGATGATAAAATATTAACATCATAGAAAGTTCCAAAGTGAGTAAAATAAAAGCAAATATAAATTTAGTACTATATCTCCAAATCTAATACTTTTTTCTTGTAAAATTTAATAATTATTTAACAATTAATCCACAATATATTTGCTGGATGGTGACCCTAATTCTGTTTACACACACTGCCAAAACTTCTTTGGCATAGTAAAAAGTGATACATGCTGTGCTATTCCTTGCCAATTATTGGCCAGATGTGTTCGATGGGCAATAGATATATTGGGAAATCGAGTGACCAAAGCAGCAGTGCAACCTGGTAAGGAATGAAGAATTGCTGAAAACTGTACATCACATGCAGCTGTACATAATTCTTTTAAATCTTAGCTGCAGGTAAGCCTTGAAAGAGAAGGGAGGAGAATATTCAAAGATGTACTATTGCCAGTTAAATATGCCAACAATGTGTATAAGGTGGGTGGCAGGAGTAAAATTTAGTAGACCCCAAAACAGGTAAAAGGCAGTATAAGAATGCATGATATGAGGGTCAGGATGTTTGCCACCACAATGCTGCTATATTCAGATATGACCATATGACCAACAAGTGATGTAGACAGAATCAAGATTCACTTGAAGAGATAATGTCTTGCCATTCAACCATCATGCTGAATATTCAATGCACCACTGCAGTCACATATGTGTAGTCAATGGTTCACAACAAATGATGTCTTGCAAAGATTCTCCCTCTCTGCAGACAGCAGTAAAAGGTAGATGCTGATACAGATAGTTGGGTAGCAGACTCTAATTCTTGTATACAATTCTTCACATTCCTCAGTGATAATTTATTGCCATGTTATCCTATCATTGTGTAATGAGATGTGTAAATATTTTTGCCAACCGGTCCATCCCTCCTGCATGCACTAATTCCATATTTGTATAACAGTGATTTTACTTTCAGAGTACCAATTTCGGAATGATTATCCATTGTCCCTATCAGCCACAATTCTTCCTCTACCAAAAACTTGCTCAAATGATTACTGCTTCTTTCCAATGAGGCACACATAAGCTTCTCAAAGGTGCAGGTACAAGTGCGTGGACACCAGAATTTCACTATTGGTGGTACTAGTAATAGTCTAACCATGCTAACTGTGCATTTCCACTTATGTTTGAAGGAGAGTGCTCCAGAAAATGGTACGAGGGTGTCCTACCCCTCACCCCTATGACCACACCCTCAACAGGACTTTTGGCTCGTACCGAGCGAGTATTTTGAGTGACCTATGGCACACAAATGCTAGGCACTCAAGGCTGTTCCTAGGCCACTGGCTGCCTGCATACCTTCCTAAGATTGCCACTTCCAATTTTTTTTTTTTTTTTAAGAAAAAGCTCAATGATTAATACAATTTTTATTTCATACCTGATTTTCGCCGCCTGTGTACTTTCATGTGCTGCACCCCCACTAGGAATGGCCCTGCACACACTTACAAATATTCCACAATTCGAACTCAAGCCCATTAGTAAGACAGTCAGCATTGCTGGCCAATTATGGCAGCAAAAGCTTTCCATACAAAAATATATGGAAAAACATACAGTTCCAGTATTTTAAACAGCCTACTATTCACTCTTTTTTATGGCGCTTCTAAATGCCACTACTAGCACATATGTTATCATATGCATTAAAATTTCAAAAATTACAGTTTTTTTTTTTTAATAAAAATTTTATTTTGTATATATATATACAGAGAGAGAGAAAAGTACTGTTTTAAATCATTCATTTCCTTACATATACTTGCAAGTAATGCATTGTAATCAGAAGAAATATTTTATGCCCTTGAATATAGTTAAATGAGGAAAAAAAATAATAATAATGTCTAAAGAAAGTCTTTCAGATATTTTTAAAATTATTAAAGCATGTAGTCTGTTTCTTCTGATATAAATATATTGGATTGTTCAGAAAGTAATTTCATTTTTTCCAACCAAGGGCTTAATTGTATTTTTCACAGCCAATTTCAGACTTCAGTCGCAAAATCATTACATATTTTGACAGCTGATATAGCAAGGCTTGTTTGTGAAAAAGTTCAAGTCATTCTATGGCGTATTTCTTGGTTGATGCCCTTTCAAATATTTAACCCACTGAACGGCCCGTTTCGATTCTATTTACATTCCGAAAACTACAGTAATAATGAACTATGTTTGCAAAATTTTTTCTCTTTAGCTCTAACTAAAACCATTCTCAAACGTCCCATTGTAATATTTCCTTCCCCCCCCGTTCTTGTAGGGCGATCAACAAGTCATTTCACTTAACTGATGGTCTATATTGCTAAAATATTTTTGTGCATTGATTACCACCTACAGGCAATAAACAGATGGTGGCTTTCCTCACCAAGGAAGGAACCGCAAGTTTTGTCTGCATGCTTTGGTCAGAAGAAAAAGAATTTTTTTTTGCAGGAATCCAAAAACAGAAAAGAAAGGTCCCTATTAACTTGATAATAGTTTTGTGTATATTTCTGATTTTAATTGCTTATCAAATAAAAATTTTGATTTTTATTGCATTTGGGTACATTAATATATGTTTATAGAATGTTAAAAATGCTTAATAAAAAATCCTTCAAAAATGAATATTAGTGCAGTGCAAATATCTTAAATGGAATACTAATAAAAGTTTCAATTTAATTTCATATGCATATCACAATCATAAAATTTTAAAAACTAGTGAAATGATCTATTTTAACAAATTATCCACTTTTGATTCAAGCTATCAAGGTTTAACCCTAAGTTAAAATTTGTAACAGGTTTAAAATACCAAATACATTGGTCAGGAGATTTCAGAACCCACAGAGATTGCACTGGGAGACAAAATGCCTAGCGTAGATCCTGCTTCTCAATTATGTGGATGGATGCAAATTAATTTGCGAAAGGTCTGAATAAAGATTTATACATAATGCAGCAATTTACAATTTCTGCTGTAAACAAACTGAGATTTAATATTGTAGTTTCGCGCTATACATCAGTTTACGAAAATATGATAATACTTTTGATGCATTTTCTTTATCTTCATTCTACAGTATACTAAAAACAAATAGAAGCATACTATGATGGCTAACTCCCTGAGGAAAGGATGCCTTTGTAGATGAAATTTTCAAGAAAACTTGTTTGTATTTGCAATCTAAAAATCACCAAAATATCATGCAACAAATGCATTAGCCGGAATTCAAACCTACCAGTGTTCAGTTGCTAAAAGATAGTTACGTTCATAACTATGCAAAATGTTTGAAATAAGTAATTATTACATCCAAGAGTGATATGATCTTCCGATACAATTTAATGAAATATCATTGTAAAAGAATAAGAATAAGAATTTCATAGTTTTTCCGTTAGTACTGCGATTTTTTTTCCACTAATCTCCGTACGCAGATTTGTTTTCAATATTTGGTTGAAATTCAACTTAAATAAACATTTGCAAATACAAAATATTGGATAGCTATTGAGAATTTTGAGATTCTATATCTAAAACCCATTTCATCTGTCATTTTCTTAAAAAGGTGATATTGAACCCAACTTTTGAGGAGTGCAGTAATTACTAGGGCTGAGATTTTGATTTCTTTCTTCTTTTATTCTCATTATAAATTTATCTCATAATTTTTAGAACATTCCTTTTTTTCATAAATGATGATTTGCTTTGCTTTCCAAAAACAGTTTCAGGAAAATTGTAGTAGCATTGGAATGAAACTTTTGCAGAATTCCCCTATGAGCTGTTCTTTCTTAAAGAAAGAGGAGTTCATTCAAATAGAAAGAGGAAAAAGCTTGCATACACCGCCACTCTCACTGTTTATTATCTATTAGACAATGGAGATTCTCTGATTCGTAGTTGTAAAAGCTGACAGGTATATGTTCATGCCGACGCAAAACAATTTTCTAAACTTATTGGGTAGGATAAGGCAGGCTGTAAAACAGCATTTGCATGCATAAAACATTCTGTCAATAACAGAATTTGCGTGGGAAAAGGTACAGTTTAACAATAATTTAGCTTTAAATTTGAAGTTAGTAACGAAAATTCTTAGTTCCTTTTTTGAAACCCTTAAATCGAAATTAACATTTTTGCATTCTGCAAGTTTTGTTTCTTTTTCAGACTGCAATTTGTTTTCATTAAATTTTTGAAATATATCTATTTTAAGTATTTTTTGTGACTTATATTAATATTGATATAGCTAATATGGAAAACACTACAGGTATCTATGTTATAGTATCTAAATTTGTCCTCTGTGTTTTAACCTATATGGTATTATGGTATTAACATTTTGTCTACACATTTCCAATGTTTCACCGTGGCAAGCCTTCTCTTTTTACACTGGTTTTTAAAAGGAATTCCTATTAGAATTTCTTTTCCACTTTCTTTTTCTGCTTTATTTTTAAATTACCGTATCCTGAATTTTGTTAGAGCTAATAGAGCTGCTGAAATCTCGCAGCATTCATTATAATTCAAAAAATAAGATAGCCTTTAAATATCAACAAATTTTATTTTCAATGAAATCCACTAATTCGATTGTTGTTTAAAAATTACAATTAATTGTTTTAGGCAGTTATTCTGAAATTGGTCACTTACATCTGATTTTAGGCAACACATGCATTCTATCAGAAAACGCAATATATTGAGCACTATCGTTACAAGAATGTACTGTACATTCAACCATTCAAAATGTGTATATGCAGCATAACTTCTTTTTGAGTGTTTGTGTTGAGTGTTCCCTTCAAGTGAACCTTAATGGAACTTAGATCATGAAAATTTAAAAGTATTAAAATAGCATCAGTATAAAGCATTGCCCACCAGTCCCTGAACACTGGTAGTTCAGTCTGAGATTCGAACCTCACAAACAGGCTGGCTGCATGGATGTTTTTGTGGTTTTCCTTATGTATGACATATTAATATGAGCCAGTTTCCCTTAAAACGTCCACCGCCCTGCCTTCCATGTAGTGTCTTAGGGCAAAACATGTAAATAATAAACGAATTAGTGTGTGTTGCCTAAAATCGAATGTAAGTGACCATTTTCAAAATAACTGCATAAAGCAATTAGCACTAATTTTTAAGCATCAATTTAATTAGTGGATTTTATTGAAAATTAAATTTGTTGATATTGAAAAGCCATGTTATTTTTTGCATTATAAGTAATGCTGCAAGACTTCAATAATGATAGTAATAGTATAATGCATATAGTTTGTCTCTGTATAATGCATTTCCACTGCAAAGTTTTATGAATTGTGATGGAAAATATATAGGTACAGCAATAAGAATATATTATCGAATATATATTTCAAGAGAATAGTGAAACATCTTTTCAGCACCGAAGATATTAAAACATTCAGTATTGTGCTTCAATAAATAGATGTACGCTACTCTATAGAACACACTTGACGTTTTTGAGATTACAATTATAATTATAGCTGTGAAAATAATATTGTGTCCATATTAACTAGACTTATAATGTAATTCCAATTAAATTTATCAGTACTCACTTTTTACTGCACCTTGAGGGAGACACATTATTTTCATCTATGATATAATATACTTTCATTGAAAAACAAAATCTGTAGACATATTCATGCCTAGGAAATAACCTTCGAGCAGCCTATGGGAAGTACTGCCAGTTTGTGAAAAATAAGATCCTAATTAAACTTCAACCATGCCTGGCAAATACACTTTCTCATATTGTCATTAGAGAAATTATAAAGTCTTTCATTTATCTTTAAAAGTTAAGCTATCTGTTATTGACTGAGAAAAGCTCGTGATTCACTGTAGTTAATTTGTAGTTAAAATTACAACTAATGCAGCTATAATTGCAGTTGTAATACAGTGACTATTCGAATTACAATATAACTGCAAATATAATTAGATTTTTGGCTCAGCAGTAATAAATAGAGTAGATAAGACGTCTTTTGAATAGTGCTAGTTCAAATCTGATTCGAATTCTGGCTAACAATCTAAATGTCTGCGCATCTCTGTCAATTTCTTATGTGTAACATGAATACAAGCCAGTTTCCTTTACAAAATTATATATAAATACATAATTCTTCTTAAATGTTTCCTCTCATTCAATTAAATAAAGACCTTTTTCTGCTTTTCTTCCCGCATGATGTAAATATGAGACAGTTTCTTTTAGAAAGTCCTCCACAGAAGCATCTGTTGCTGCTTTAGCATAATCCAAATCATATAACATTCACAGGTGCAAAAGAAAATTACACTCTAATTTGTTTTTACCGGAAACTGCTGAAAATAGTTCGTTTTCACTTCTAAATAAATAGTGCATTTTAACTATTTATTAAAAATATGCACTATATTTAATAAAAGACTAATTATCAATATTTTTTTCTCAATGACGAGCACTAGCCATTTTAGACATTGGCCAATACTAAAGCCAGAAGCGGCGGTCACATTATAACAGAGGTACCTAATAGGCGGGCCAAAGTTGCCTCCTATAAAGTGATGGAAGAATTACACCCATGCATTATCCGAAATTCGAATCCGTGATTTTCGGTACGGCAGTCAGAGTCACAAACCAATTTTCCCATCTGAGCGGCAATTCATAATAAATACAGTTAGTAAAATATTTAGTACACACAGCAATTGGGCAGGTCAGCATCATTTTTCTACCAGCTAAAGCAATCGGTTGGATAAAATTATGAGATTTAGTTTAATCCCTTATGATCCCCTTGCTGAAAAGGAAAGGATAAATGAAGTTTTCATGATTTATTTCTTGTATAATATAAAACAAGACCAGCTTCCCTTAACAAATCCCTCACAAAAATATCCCTTTGAACAGGCATACACTCTTTGCTTGCTTTTCCTTAATCTTGTAATTCATATTCACACATATGTCGAAGATCATAAACATACATATTTGTTTACTAACGTTATGTGCATTTAGGCCTGTATAAAATAGCTGATATTACTTCCTTTAAATAAATTTAAATCCATGCCGCTATCACACACTGCAATACACGCAGGATGATTCCAGACAGAAAATAGTAATATTTTTCTTGTAGGTGATTATACCATTCTATTATTTAACAACTCATCACCCAAAATAGAAAAACATTTCGCATATACTACAATTTACTGTAATTTTCAAATACAATCCCGATTTCCCTTGCCTATGTCACTGAAATTATAATGGCTATTTGCTTTTCTGATTACATAATTACAATCATCTGTTGTGTAATTTAATTAAGATGTAATTACAATTACATTGTGTTATTAGATTATATAATTACAATTATACTGTATATCCAATTAGATTTCACAATTAAAATGTAATTATAATTAAAATGCATTTCCATAAATTGTAATTAAAAATAGTTACATTGTAATTGTAAATACAAAAATAATTGCATAATATTATTACAATAACTGTGTTTCAATTGCATACTACAGTTACGTTTGCAGTTAAGATTATGACTTTCCTGGGCTACGTAACTGCATTTCTCAGAAGCAATTATTTTCCTAATTATATAATTACAATTACCTACTGCAGTTACAATTACAGTGTAATTGTAATTAGTGCAATTGTACTGAATATGAAATTAGATTTCATAAATACAGCATAATTATAATCTAAATGAAATTGCATAAATTGCAATTGTAATTAAAAACAGCTACTTTGTAATTGTAATTACCTATTAATTGCATAATGTTATTACAATTACAATGTAATTTCAACTGAATGCTATAATTGTGATCATGATTTCATTAGGCTACATAATACAAATTAACAGAGTCAATTACTTTCCTAATTACGTAGTTATAATTACCTACTTCAATTGCAATTAAAATTACATTGTAATTAACGAATAATGTATTTCAAATTACATTTTTATTGTCATTTTAATTAAATGCAATAAAATTTATAATTGTAATTAGATTATATAATTATAATGTCTGTAACTGCATTGTAACTGTAACTATATTTAATAATTATATTTCAATTACATACATTGTTTTAATTAAAAAGTACTTGCATTCTAATTGTAAATGCAATCCCACATTTCAAAAAATTATTACAATTGCAATTACTGTTGCATTTTAATTTTAATTGCAATTTCATTTCTCTAAACTATGACCTAAAATTTGAAGAGTAATTAAGCTGGAAAATGAAAATTCTATACACTTAAATAAACATTTAATTTTACCACAGCCAGCATAAACACAGAAAAGATGGAAATTTTGAACGAGCTATTTATTCCGAGTTGTTATTCAAAACCTAACGATAAAACCCATTTGCCTCTAACGAACAGTTAGTTTCCGCTCATCAGTTACCTCCTGCAGAGGAAAATTATCACCTGTCAGTTTAAGATCAGAAAGGTGAAGACACTCCGAGACAGGCCACATATATGCTGCCTTGCCGTTTTGCGCCATAATTGAGGCTTACGCATATACACTGCCTTGCTGTTATGAGGACTGAAATATTTAGATGCATATATGCTGCCTTGCTGGTATGACAGCCAATATTTTCGAACACATATATACGGCCTTGCCGGTTGGAGGGTTGAAGTGTAAAGCAGCATTTTTGGCATATTTTACTTTTTTTACTATTAAACAGATAAAAATGTTCTTCAAGCAAGATAAAAATTATCTGATGTGTATGTAGAAGATGTATTGACAGAACGCCATTGCAAAACTGGTTTTCAAAACTTTGATCCAGCAGTTTTGATCTTGAAGATACACCACATTCTGGAAGGCCAGTTGAAGCTGAAGAAGACACAATAAAGGCATTAATTGATGCAAACCAGCAAATAAGGGCTTGTGAGATCACTGACAGATTAAATTTATCGAATTCGACCATTCCTTATCATTTGAAACACCTAGGTTTAATTTCAAAGTTCGGCATATGGGTTTCGCATGTTCTTAAGCTCTTCTTTAGCTTCAACTGGCCTTTCAGAACGTGGTGCACCTTCAAGATCTAACTTTGCAAACCAGTTCTGGCACTGGCATTCTGTCAATACATCTTCTCCATACACATCAAATAATTTTTTTGTTGCTTGGACAACATTTACCTGTTTGATAGTAAAAAAGTAAAATATGCCAAAAATGCTGCTTTACACTTTAAATATTTGAAAAGGCACCAACCAAAAACTACTGCATAGAATCAATTGAACTTTTTCACAAACAAGCCTTGCTATCAGCTGCCAAAATATATTATGATTATGTGGCTTAAGTGTGAAGCTGGGTGTGAAAAAAATACAATTAAACCCTCTGTTGGGAAAAAATGAAATTACTTTCCGAACAACCCAATAATAAAAGTTTTTAATTAATTCTTAACTGACAGTAACCTTCTAGCACAATATTTTAATTTTTCCAAAAAGGACACCAAGATAAGCAAAAAATATTCTGCTATTCAATGCACAATGAAATCATTACTATGGCCAAACCCTAATTATCGTATCTTAACTAGCCAAAATGTTCAGGTAATAGTAAAATTTTAGAACTAGTTTTCATTAAAAAAAACTTCCTGAAAGATTAAACAAATGGGAGATTAGTAAAGCCATCTTAAACAAGTACAGGACTTTCAAAACCCAATTAGAAATTCCTATTAGAAGTTCTTTGTTATTACAGCACAGGATCATATGAGAGATTCTAAAGTTCATAATATGCATTTAGTTTATCATGATCATTGAGGAAGGATGATCATGATCATTGTTCTCACCAGTATGTTTAATGATAGCAGTCACTATGGTAATATGCTTTCTCAGATTTGTTAAATGCGCTTTGGGCAAAATTCTTTCAATTATTTAAAAATTTGACATGCTTTCCTGTTGACTACTTTCAACAAACAAAAACTGTCACTAAATAGTGTGACTTAGAATCAATAATGTATAAGCATAATGTTACAAATGATTCATAAGATCTGCGTTTTAGTGTTAATTATTAATTCTTGATAATTCTTCTATTCTTAATAATTTAATAATGTTACGAAATGTCCAGGTGCGATAAGATAGCTTCCCGCAAAGCAGATTTAGGGTTGCCAGAAAATAGTAAGGGAAGGCAGGATTGCCATGTTTGGTGAGAAATCGCCCATTTGGCAACAAAATTGGCGATATGCTATGGACGCATGGAAAACCTTCTGGAACGAATTCTTACTTGTTTAGCCTAGAATGCTCTCGAACACAAGCCAAAAGCTATATAAACCCTGTTGGTACGTGGAGACTGAGTCATTTTGGAGTCTAGCGAGTTGATAGTGGGCGAGTGTCTCGTAGTCTAGTGCCAAGTTGGTCGTCGAGTGCATCGAGAGAATCTCTTAGTGTACCGCAAGTTAGTGCATCGTCGAGCTTTATCTTAGAGTGCGTTGAGCTCCAATAACGACTGAACCGAGTCAGGAGCTGTACTCTACTGTATTGTCAGGTGCATCACGAGTTGTAGTGTGGAGAGTCTTGAGAGTACGTACAGTTCCGAGAACGACCAAGCAGCATCGGCAGCTGTACTCTGGTGCTTTGCCGTGAAGCTGTCTTCACCGTTATAGCCTGAAGGCTGTGTCGCTGATTGTTTCAGCGTGTTTATAGTAGTTCCTCGGCGACTGAAAACGTGATTTTGGAGCTGTCTTGAAGAGTACTGGCCAATAAAGTATGTTTCGATACTTCATCAAGTGTCATTGTCGTTATTCACTCCAAATCCACAAACCCTTTAACGTACGTACGAAGAAGAGAAGAGAAAAAGTCTATTAACAATATTAAGTCTTGATAAGCTAGAATTAATTCTTGAGATGCTAACTTAGTTTTTGTAAAGAAGATCTAACTATTATTAATCTGTTTCCCTTCACAGTTTGGAAAAATGCTTAAAATTTTGGATATCGCTTCTGTATAACAACATGGAGTTTTTTCAAAGTTACAGAATTCTAGCATCAAGAAAAATGTATTTTAAAGACCCCGATATACCTCTATTTCATAATGAATAAACAATGGTGATGGAATGTGAAAATTTTTTTTAATGCAACATGCTTTATCTGTAACATGAATCTTAATGATTTTGATTAAATAAAGAATGATATTTTTTTTAAGCTTCTACCGGAATAATGATGCAGGCCTGAAATGCAGATGCCAACTTTCATGGTCAACAGCATTTTATAATCTGATAAGACATTTTAATTTCATATGTTGAAGGCCTATAGATTTTGTCAGATTTCAATGATGAAACGGTTTTGGGTTTCTCCTCCAAAATTTTGCATAATTTTAAATTAGGCTTTTTATATTCAAGGTGATAATAATGAAGACAACTTTTATAATTGTAAACCAGAAGTTTCCTTCTCCATTCACATAGCTTTTCTACTGTGAATAGCATTTTGTATTTTTCAACTATCCGGAAACTACCCATACTCTGAATTTAGCATTTCCTGAGAATTCCGGATAGTTCAGCTTTCACTGTAATACAAATTTATCGTGTAGGCAATAATAAGAAAAGAAAATACAGTACAAAGTCCAAGATCCAAATGTCCAATATCTGGAATGATATAAAATACGGACCTCAAAACCATCAACAACCTTGTCGTCGGCTAATTCCCATTTAAGCGAGATCTGGATTTTGCTACTGCGGTTGGAATAGAAATGAGTTAGCATAAGCTCCAACAAACCCAGAACAATCTTCACCAGCTTGCTAGCTATGACGAGGAGGCAACCAGTTGCATCCTAATAGTGTAGCCAACTCATGGTGTTTCTTCTCTGCGAACTTCTGTGATTTTTCCTCAGGGATTTCCTTAGTGTAGTCGACTTATGGTGTTTCTCCTCTGCGAACTTCTGTGATTTTTCCTCAGGGATTTTGGTAGCTCTCCAGATTGAATTGTCGACCTGGCCTAACTACACACCTCCAGTGGGGCATCAAGGAATGGAAAAAGTCATCAAACAGTTAAGTCTTCCTTTAATGATTTTGAAAAGCTCTATACCAGACAGACTTTAATTATTACACTATGGAATTTTCGCCTATTTCCTTATGCTTGTAAGTTATGTAAATTTTGGCTGAAACCTCCTCATGATTAATATATTAAATTTTTATGAAATAATTTATGTTAAATTAATGTTTAAAGCAAAAGAGGAATCGTACCTGTTTCCCTTCTTCAGCAGTATTAATAACTTGTATTAAAATAGTATCTAAGTAGGTCATATTTGTAATTTAATACCAAAAATATAATTACTTAAATATGATAGTATAATAGATAATCTTGTTGAGAAATAATATTGTGAAAATTCCTTTTGACATGAGAAGACTTTATAAACATGGTATTAATTTGAATTTATTTTATGTATGTTTTAGTTAAGTACACTTCATTTTCTTTTTGCCCGATCTTTTCACAGCTCGGTCCCGGAAAGACATTATTCACAACGTGGGTTAATTGAGCTTTTGATCTGAGTATTTTTGCTTACTTGTTATTACAAGGTGTTCATTCTCTTATTTAAGAAAAAATGGATTTTAATGTTAGGCAAAATGTTTTTGTAGAAAATTAACTAAATAGATATGGTTTCAGTTAATTAAGCTTTGTTAATTATATACTGTGCATTTTATGTTCCTCGCAATCACAGATAGTGATGATTTCAATAGAGGAAATCAGCGATTTGATTTTAGACAAAATGTGTTTTAGAAATCAGCAGAGACACGGTACTGCACATTGGTGCCATTGAAAAATCTTTGTTTTCTTTATCTATTATTTTGAAGTGTATTTGGCTGATTATACCCATGGTTCTAGGCTAAAATATGATAATTAGGAGTTTAGTGAGTGTTTGTGAATCAATTTTTTGATGTTTTTGTCAGTACAATCAGGACTTTTAGTGAAAGCTTGAGGAGGAAGAGACTCTAATTTTTACTGACTGACATTAAGAGACAGCTATGTGTATCTTGAAACTTTTTGTGTGTGCTTATGGTTCATTTATTTAACTTGGATATTTTGTGAAATGTGTAAATATGAAGGGTAACGCTAGAAAATTTTGGTTTTTGAATTAACTGAAATAGCATTGAATAATATTTTTGTGTACCTGTTTAATGTTTTCATGCGCATCTAGCTTACGTAGTGTTTATTATTTTTTATTACAATGTTTTGGTATTAATTGCATTATTTATGCATTTTGTGTAATGTGTTAGTAGTGTGCTTAATATTAAAAAGTAAATTCTGGAAGTGTTTGGGCATAATGGTGCAAAAGAATGAGTTAACTTTGTAGATTTTTCTGAATTGCAATATTGTGTTTTAAAGTTAACATGGGTTAGATATGAATTATTGCCCGAGATCAGTGATAGATTGTTTGGTTAATTTGAATTTAAATTTTTTTGGATTGAAGATTTTAGTTTGAGTCAAGTTCCAATTTGTTTAATGAGTAATTGAGATGTTACTATTGTCTGAGTTTTGAGTTTAGTAAATAGTTGTCACTTAGGAGAAAAGTTTAAACTGTAGGAAGTTGTGTTTAGTTTGTGAAGTGTGAATTTTTATGAGAATTTTTATGACAACGGGGACATGATTTGTGAAAATTTTGAAATATGGTTAAGAAGAGTACTCACTTTTGTTCTCTACTCATTGAGAGGAATTTTTCTGCTAATGAATTTCTTTCTTGGTTGGACTTGTTGTAGAGTTTAGGGGTTAATTCTAGTTATAGATTAAGTTATGTATTGCCTTCTTATCAAGGTTGTTTTCAAGTTTTTGTTTTGTTTTCTGGTGGATTCTGCCAAAGTCCATAAAATGTAGGTTCTCTGAAGCTTAGTGTATGTGGAAGAATTGAGAATTTTAATGGTTATAGAAAAGTGGTAGATTTGAGTTATAAGAAATGATTTTTAGAGATTTTGAGATTTGAGTTTCGGAGTATTTTTTTAGTTTAAGCACTTCCTTCTTATGAGAGTTTTGCATCTGTTGCTTGCAGTTTGGTCTTGCTGATGAAGTTGTAATGTCTTGAAAGTTGGTTTTCTTGTAATACTTGCACTTCATAGTTATTCTTGACCACACACCGGGGAAACTGGGAACTTGGTTCCGAGAAGCTATTGTTGTATCTCTTTCATTCTGTTGGTGTTCTGTTGGTTTCAGTCAGCACACTGGTCTTTAGAAAATAATGGATTCTGTGTTCTCTTTCAACGTGTCTGGGGGTTCGCTTGAGGCGTAAAGCTCGAGTCTGTCATTTGTAATACAGCGCTTTTCTCTGCTTATATGGATGCAGTAAAGCGTTAATGCAGTTTCTTTTGTTTGTGTTAGAGGTGTTGCTAAATACTGTTACTTAGGTTACAATTCTCTTTCAGATGAGTTTGATGAAGAATAGATCTCAGTTTTTGTCTAATTTGGGGGTATTATTTTTGAAGACGTTCTTGATTTTTGTGGAATCTTATTGGTGTTCTAGTAACCTGCTTCAGTACAGCTTTCATTGAATTCTCTTAACTAGTTTGAATTTTTCTGTGAACTTAGTTGATTTGTTATGAATTTCTGATTTTTTTTTCCCCCCACGATTTCATTTGACTGACTTGGAGTTATTAGTTGTCTTACTCAGACTAGGATATGTTGTCTACACACTGGTGTTTAGTTTGAGTTTTGAATATTATTGCTTGGCGACACTTCACTCTGGCTGTTTGATTTTTGGCTTGATTTAACTTGTAGCGAATTACTTTAGAATTTGTTGTGATTTAATTTAAGGTATACTTTATAGGAAAATTTGATTCTGTATCGCTGATCTCACTGCCCATTTGAATTTGTGTGCAAACTATTTATACTGTATTCGTGACATTGTATACTACTTCGTCTCAATATCAGAAGAGTAGAATTTTTCAAGTTTGACCAAACGATATTTTGTTTTGCAGATGCATTAAGTTGTACTTTATTTGTGTGTGTGTGTTTTAGATTAATCAAATTTGTGTTTGAACCGCGTACTCTGGTTAT
Organism: Stegodyphus mimosarum; assembly: GCA_000611955.2. NCBI lineage: Eukaryota > Metazoa > Arthropoda > Arachnida > Araneae > Eresidae > Stegodyphus > Stegodyphus mimosarum. The sequence continues at coordinate 256,206 of KK112295.1, read as the reverse complement.
TAATTTCGAAATCGATTTTTGGGGGGGGGATTGAATTGTTTGAACAATCACGTTTTGTTTCTTTCTCTGATTTTATGTTTGAAAAATTTTCGAATGGTTCTGAGGTTCCCTTGTAACATTCTTCTTCTTTTGTCTTTGGTCCTGATCAGACCGTTTCTGTTCTTAGACGTGACTGTTTGGGATTCATTTCTGGAAGTTATTCATTTTCGTATTGACTTAATTAGTTTTTTTCCTGTTCGAATACACTTATGTGACATATTTTACTTTTGATTTGTTTGAATTAATAGTGTGTTTTATTTTCTTTTCATGAATTTATTTTTGTGTATTTGCGGCACAAAGAAATTCACAATATTCTTTACTAATATTCACGGCTTCATTAAATAATATCGTGAAAGGAGAAATTCACAATATTACACAACAACGAAATGTCAAGTGCAACCTAAAGATAAGAAACCACGAATAAACCTCTTAGGATAGGCTGTCTGCAGTAAACTGATACACTGCATTTGGGAAAAATGCACCTGCTACTGCATAACTTAGGGGGACGGAAGAAAACAAGATCGCAATCTCGGCCATTTTGAGGTGGTTGTGGTCATCTGAATGAATGACAGTGTGGGGTAGTTTGGTAATGAAAGAATTAAACATTTTGAACTATTCACAGCTTGCCTTGAATGTTTCTTTTTTCATTCAATGTTGATCCTGCTTTCTTCTTAAAGAGGTCAACAAAAGTTAGTTTCGTCTTCTCACAAATTATGTTTTCATTAGAGTGTCACTTGCATTTGTTTCTCATTGATCCATATGAGAAGCAATCTTTCAACATCATCGAGAATATGTTGTCTTTTGTGACACCTTTTGAAGAATTAGTCTCCTTAACCTTACCCTTGCTTCTGAGGATAGTAGATATTGTTGATGTACAAGCTAGATCAGCCTTGTTCACACCTAGTTCTTGCTTCTCAATAATTTGGCATTTAATTTCTGTGGTGAATTTTCTTCTCTCACCCGTCTTCTGGTGGCATTTTCTTTGGGGACAAACCTGTAGCGTGCTTCATACTAAAAAAAGGGGGCGGGGAATACAAATTTTTATACGCAGTAGTCAGATTCTAGCTGAACAAGCACTAACCACAGACTGACAGAGAAGATGAAGGCAGCATTCTGCATGCAACATAACAATGCATCTATGTCACTCATTCTGTGAAACATCACTTGTTAAGGAAGTCATTTTGTTATACTTTGTTTTGCTTGTTATGTGAATCACTCATTATGGGAGATGCTCATTAAATGAGGTTTGAACATGGTTGCCACTCAAACAGGAGAATGAAATTCCCCGACTTTCCTAAGTTTTCCAGGTGTGTTTTAAGAAAATTCCAGTCTATCCGCGTAATGCACTTTGGCTGTGCTAAGAGGTAAATTAATTATGGTACCACTTGAAAACACAAAAATTTACTAATTAGATATGACTTACATATTATCCTCACAGATTTCTATTATAAATATAATAGGAGTTGTTTTCTCCACTGAAGAATTGAGATCAGAATCTGCTCAATGCAGATTTTTTTTTTTTAATGGCTGACATTTTTCAGCTAAACAAAAGAAAGAAATCTATTTAATGATATTTTTAAATAAATTTAGGTATTTTATATTTATTTAGCTGAATACATAAGCAAAAAATGTGTGCATTGAATTTCGTGATGTTATGTCCTCATACTGCTAGGATTACTTTCAGGATTATGCCAGAGAAAATGTCCTGAAATTTGAAAGTATTATTTACTAATAATAAATAAATTTAAGGGGAAGAAGCAACATTAAATGATATGAATAACATTAAAATAATTAAAAAACCGAATTACAATAACCAACGATATTTTGGCGAATATAGTTATATTAAATGGTTAGCCTAGATGACTGATTACTATTTTTTTATTTTATTACAAAATGACAGATAAGGCATTTCTTAAAAAGAAAAAAAAGTATTTAAAAGATTTTGCAGGAAAATCCTACTATACGCTATGGTCTTGGCACGATTTTGAAAATTGCCGCCAACACCAAAATAGCCTGTTTGCTGCTCATCGTAATGTCGCCAAATCCCGCGTGTACCATACACCGAGGCTATTCTAACTTCCAAGGTACCGCTATACTAGTATTACACCAATTTTGTTTGATACAAGAATACGTATTTTCTTTAGTTCAACATGTACTGCACATGTGCATGCGAGTACTTCGATTCTCGAGGTTACTGAGAACCAAAGTTGCTGAAAACTTGCTTTGCCTTTCTAAAAGACAATCTGTTTGGAGCTGCAAGAATTGGCTCTATGCCAGCTGCCCAAGTGATGCTAACATGCGCCACGGAAGTGATCGGCTTCCAACATTGGCACAAAACTCGCTTTTTTGGGGGATCGCTGTATGAAATTTCTTGACTTTTCCAGATTTAGACTAAAATATTTGAATTCTCCGACTTTTTTCGTCAATTTTCGAATTCCTTGACTTTTTCCGGTTTTCCCGGTAGCGTGGCAACCCTGTTTGAAGGTGTTAGAAAAATTATAAACATTCCACATAATCAACAAAATTAGACTCAAAGTTAGTTTTATTTGAAAATTCTACAGATTCTGACTGAGATAAACATTGAATATCTTTAAGAGATGCCTTAAATTATTTTACCTATTTAAGCAAAATTGTCTGCTGAAGGTCAGCTATATCCCATTTAAATAGTTTATACAATACCAACTTTTCAGCAAGGCAAAAATTAAAGGAATAAAGATATTCTGATATAAACTTTTAAAAACTTTGGAGGTTAACTAGCTTGGAATAATTAATACCATTAACTGAAATTAACAGTCTCCCCCCCCCCCTTTTTTTTTAATGTAGATGTCTTTAAGGCTATGCCATTCACAAACAGAAGATTTTTCGATTATTTCAGTATAATTTAAATCAAAGAAATGATTTCAAAAGAAATGAAGTCCAAAAAATGATACGCTATGGAAGATTTACTTACACCCCCCCTTACAGATTCGTATTCTGTAACGTGAAATTCTAATGCTCTCTTAATGCAGTTGACAGAGTGATATACATTAAGATACACACCTAAAAATACTACAAATTCCTCAAAATTAAAATCTGAAAGATTTTAAATACTGAACAATAAACTCTATTAACAGCAGAGAAAATAATAGTTAAAAGTTGAACTTATGGAGAATCTGAACAATTTTGTAACAAGAAGAAGAAAACAAGATCAAAACAAATTATTGTAACTACTTTTACTAGAATATTCTTTATAACTGTATGGATGTTATGGAAGCCTTATCAGTAAATTTTCTTTCCTTCACATTCTAATTGCATGTTTTTTTTTTTTTTTTTTTTTTTTTTTTTTTTTTTTTTTTTTTTTTTTTCTTTTTAATTTCAGCATTCAATGTTTCTGAAAACCTTTCTTCTGTTTTCTTCCCTCTCCACTCCAGAAATTGCCAGAAGAGAATAATAAAATAATGTCAAAAGAAATATTCAATACTTCTATGAGTTCCATAAAAATTACATAAAATAATAAGCACAGCCATTGATCATTTTCATAAAGCACACATTAAGAAATGAAAACTTACTGCAAATATAAGAAAGATATTTATCAAATACAGGATCAGCTTCAGCTCTTTCCAGAAATCTTCTAATGATGTTTTCATAGTCATTTGCTACCTATATAACATTCAACATTATACATTATTAAAAAACATTCAAAGCTTGAGTAAATCCCCCCAGCATATAAAAAAATACAAAAAAAAAGCATTCCTTATTAAATAGATGCCTTAAATTATTTTATCTATACTATTGAGAGCATGCACAAACCTTCAAAACAATAATGGTAAATATATATTGTTTTATATACCTGTAAATAAATGTTTTGCATTATTACGAATTCACATACAGATTTTAACATTTTATTTTTTAACTGTTCTAAATTGAATATAATTGTGTTTATAATTATAATGTTCTAATTTGTGAAATCATTTAAATAATCAATATCCAGTAACTGCCTGTGAATAATTTCACTGGGAAGGGGAGAGATACTCTTAAAATTTACTGAGGACTAAGGGCTATCAGGTGACTTGGATATATTGTTAGATGTGACAACCTGAAACCCATTAAAAAGGTGGCCTTTCCAAGTGTAGAGGGTGCCAGGAAAAGAGGAAGATCTCACACAAGATGGATAGACTGTGTGGATGCAGATCTCAAGATTTAAAAAAATTAATCATTAGCAGACCGTAGCGACTAATCGGATCTATTGGAGGAAGCTTATTGAGATGGCCTTGGCCTGTGATAGGTAATGCAATTGAAGAAGAAAGGCAAGTGAAACACAGAATTATGTATAATTTTTTATTTGTGAGGTCTGAGAATTAAAATCTTGAAAATCTTATTATCTGCTTCCTACCACAGGAAAATGTATAAGGAAGTTGGTAAGGGTCAGAACAATAGTTAGGTTAAATTTTCATACAACTAAACTAAGAAATGTTTTAGTTTGACTCTAGTTAAAAAAATAAATGTCTGAAGATTCCTTTTCTAGTTTTACTGAACTATAGTGGTACTTCAGTGATGGGCAATAAGTTAGGTCACATGCAGACTCAATATTTTCAGTATTTTTAGTACCCCAAAATAAAGTTTATATATTATTGACCAAATCTGTATATATAATACTTCTAATCCCCTTAGTACCGTTTTCATACAATTAATATCTGAAACTAATAGCACCATTGAAATAACTGGTGTTCTATTATTCCAAAGCATAATCTATATTTGCTAATTACAACATACTACATAATAGCTTGCAGCCCCAAGATATAATTTAAGTTGACCATTGAGGGTACAAAAGTTACCTGCTAATGAGATACCTAATCTTATTATATGAGATAGCAAAATGTAAAAATACTTTTTCAAATCTTTTGTCAGTATTATATGATATTCAACAAATAAAGGCCCTTTAGAGAATCATTCTATAAAATAACTACCCATGATCATCTTGAATTATTTAATGAATTGTGGGCTTTTTTACCAAACCATTTTATAAAATGACTACCTGATCATATTATTCAATTATTAAAAAAAAAGTACACACTACCTACTTAAATTCCACCTCAGTTTTAATCAACAACCCCTGTAATGGAATCATATTTCATATCCCTGTTTCCTTAATAGAAACTTCTCATAAGAATATTCAAACTGATGGATTTTTATGTGCCTCTTATTCCTCAAATATACTAATAACAAAATTTACGCTTTATCCAAAAACCAAATGATTTTTCTATACTAAAGGAAATATTGTATGGCATTAGCAACCCCTTTCATAAATTACAACAAATGTAAAAATATGTATTAAGAGTCAACAAGCAAATGTAAAAAAAAGGGGGGATAGCAGTATGTAAATTCTTAAATTCAGCACCAATTGTGTAAAAGCTTATGTAAATACCATTATCATCATCACTTTTCAGTTGTATTCACACAAGCTTGTGAAACCGCTTCCAGACTAAATATGGCACGTTGACATGAATTATAACATTATGATTAGGCAATGACTACTGGAGTTTAACAAAAGCAGCATTCAATTACTGAAGTTAATTCAGCATTCAGCATTCTTCAATCCATTAGGTCAGTGTGGTCCAACTTTTAGTTACCCGAGGGCCAATCAAACATAAGTATAGTACAGTGAAGGCCAGAGATATTAAAGAAAGAAAATAAATTACACACAAATCACTAGTTTAATATATCACTTTATTTTACAGTCTAGAAATCAGTGTGATGATTGGCACTGCTTTTTTGATAAAAGTCTATCAATGTCCACTGTAATTTCATTAAGACAAAGTCTCAGGCTCGATTCCAGTGAAGCACCTTCAATGCGATTTCTCGTTTGTGATTTTATTTGTTTGAGAGCCGAAAAAACACAAAGAGAATTTATGCAGTTTGGGAAAACGTTCTTTAGAAATCAGTTTGCAGAAATGTTCAGTGACATCATACTTTTTAGTCTGGTAGAATGGATCTGAAGATTACAAATTTCCATTTGAAGGTCGCAAGGCACCTCACTTCAATCTCCATGGGGTTGTTCAACAATGAAAGTTTTGTTTTTAGGGAGTCAAAATCCTGAAATCTGTCTTGGAAATCTTTCTTGATATCAGTAATTATTTCATGAAACATACTAGAATTTCTGTCATTTTCTTCTTTCAGCTGCTGACAAAATGGGAAGTGTGCCGTATTATTTGCCTTCAGTGCAACTTGCATTACAGTAAGTTTTTTGCGAAAGCCTTCAATACGTCCATAAAGCTGGGATATATTTTGTTTTCTGCCTTGTAGTTTTAAGTTTAAAGCATTTAGATGGCATGTTAAATCTGTCAGAAAAGCAAGCTTATTTAAAAACTGGATTTCTTACAGTTTTTCTTGATACTCACACCCAATGTTTTCCTTTTTGAGGAAAGCAAGAACTTCATTCCTCAACTCAAAAAACTGTTGCAGACAATTTTCAGCACTTAACCAGCGCACTGAGAGTACAATGAAATGTCACCATACTCATCATCCAAATTGTCCACAAATGCAATAAATGATCTGTGTCTCTGGGCTTTGCCTCCCTTTATTAAATTTACAATATTTACAACAGTTTTCATTGTCTCGCTGAGCCTTATAATTTTCCCACAGAGAGCCTCCTAATGGATAATGCAGCGGGAAAACAAACAATCTATTCCTTTTTCTTTACACAGTCCCACCAACCCAGTTCTATGACCAACCATTGCTTTAGCTCCATCTGTCGCAATGCCAGAGGACTTCTCAAAACCTCCACATTTAGAAATGGCATTATCCTGTGAGTTGAATATATCAATACCTTTGGTGCTAGCTTCTAATGACTTTAATTCTAACAGTTCTTCATGAATTTCAAACTCTTCATTTATTGTTTTGACAAAGATTAGGGGCTGGCTGATGTCAGCTATATCTATGCTGACATCTAGAGCTAGAGAGTAAAATTCATATTTTCCCAAAATGCCCTTGAGAGTATCTGAAACTTCACTACTCATATCAATAATTCTTCTACTTACTGTCTGATGGGACAAGGACACTGTTTCAAAATTTCTAGCTATCTTATTATGTCCAAATGAACATGTCATTTTTATAGCACATCTTTTAATAAACTCATCATCCCTAAAAGACTTTCTATTTTTAGCTAGCTCTAAGTATACCTCATAAGATGCCTTCAAACCAGGACGGTTGCTGAAAGATATTCTTCTGTCTAGTTAGTTTCAGCTTCAAATCATTAAACACACAAGTCCTGGCACTTCCCTGGTATTGGTCGTATTTTGATTTCTGCAAGATGGTATATGTCTATTCACATTATACTCAAACACTTAAGACTTGAGAACAGATAACACACTGTGGTTTTCCACCGTGTTCAACAAAAAAGTAATTTTCCTGCCACTTGGACTGAAATTGTCGTTGCTCATTTTCAACACGTCGTTTCTTTAGTTCTGCCATTTTACGTAGTACTGAATGAAAGTGAAAATGGAAGCATGTACACCATGGAGTATAACAGTCGTAGAATGAAACTTATCATCGAAGTCATATTCTCAACTTCATCCGCAAGACTGAACTGGGATCCAAAGACCACCAACAGATTTCTCTAAGCGATCTTCCCCACTGGTGCACTGAATCACATGACCTGTAACCATGCATACTTGGAACTGACTCTCTCAAAGATCCATCATTCAAGATTGAGTGCTAGCCGAACAGCGTTGCTGCACATTTTCTCCTGGTAACAAATGGTTAACCCCTTTTCTTTCTCGCCTTCATGCTTCCGTTCTCACTAAGCCACAATTCTAGGTAAGTCAAGTGCCAATAAAGGCAAAAGAGATAAGTTCGCGCTTGCCCGATAAATCAGATATAAATCACTATTGCTAATGCCTTATTATCGAGATGGCCATTATAGGAGAAAGAAGACTGTAAGGTGCTGCCATCTTTAGGAATGAAAGATACTGTTATCTGATGAACAGCATTGCTAATGTCAGTGGTTTCCCGCTAAATCTGCTTTTTTGTATTCCCCGCAGCGAAAGTTCACCAGCTAGTTCACATCCTAGCAACAGTTTTACACTGCTTGTTTTATTTAAAGCAGTAAGAAGGGTCTTCTGTTTTTCTAAATGTTTAACTAAAATTTTTTTCCAGTGAGAAGGGCAAGTGACGACAAAATGAACAATTACCTAAATGAACAATTACCTAGCATGGTCCAACCCGCGGGTTGGACCACACTACATTAGGTAATGGGGATCGTGATATAATGTTAGATTCATGCAGCAATATCTGACCAGAACTGTCACTACTAACAAAATAAGCAACATTGTAAGATTCAATGCAGAAAGTATCACAGGAATATCTACAAGATCAGTAGTACAGCAAAATTTTGCGTTAATGGGAAATAGCAACAGAAGATGCCTTTAAATAACAGCAAACTATCAGACATAACTGATAGGGTCATGAGAAGAAATTAATGGGACTCTAGAAAATCTGAAATTGTAACCTTGTTCAATGAATTACAGTACTACTTCTAATGTATGACGGCAAGAGGAATCAGATTGCGTGAATCCAGGCTGTCGACAAGCCACTTTGCAGGCATTTTTTGGCTCTGTAATGATAGAAGTTATTTTTTCAGATCTTTAGTTGGGGTCTCTAATCTTGCTAAATATGCCATTAAATGAGAATTACTTACTTGAGCCGTTTGGTGGCCATTTGCAGCCAATGATTTTGTACAACCCGCAAAATGACAGAATTTTCTAAGAAGAAAATGAACCATGTTGTCAAGTGAGCATTGTTGTAGACTAGTTTAAGAATTCTAGATATTTTCAGCAAAATGACCTAGTTACCATATTTGTCAAAAACAAATTCAGGAAACATTTATGAAATATGATAAAAAAAGTCCATTCACATGCAAGATTCAGTATCTCACAAAATCCAAGCAACTGGGTCACGTTCAGATGATCTAGGTATGACAGTTCACCAGAAGATTTCTATCAGCTTTTGAAATTCATGCTGCATCATCTCCTGTACTTCACCATGCTAAGGAGGATACCACATAATATGAAGTAAATGTCCCATAATTTTAGCATTTGAGTATATTATAAATTATATTTATTAGATATGTTAACAGAGAAAATAAAATAATGAAATGCATTTACTGCTTTCAGACAGTTCAGCTTGTTAAAAAAAAAAAAAACTAAATATACAGTTTGAAAAATAAAGAGCTTAAGTAACAGTTTCAAGGTGATGCGGATGAAAAATGTTCTGGTAGTACAGCAAAGTTAAAAAAAAATTATAAAGTCCCTTTTATTAGTATTTTATTAATCTGTTTCTAACATTAAACTGAGCCTTCACATGGTAGTAAGCTTTCACTGATCATCATACCAACAGAGCTAATATCACTAAATAACATGTAAAACATAAATATATCACACATGTAAGTCAGCTCCCAAATCCTGCCAAAAAGAATCTTGAAGCCCACAGAAGTTAGAAATTTTAAATCTAACAGCTGAGCAACACATGGTTCACACTGGTAAAGGAATATACTACTCATGGAAAACTCCATCCTCTTAGATGGGTAGTTTGAAATCAAAATTCCTAAAGCTGCAATATCTAGTAATTTGAAATATTGCAAGTAACTTATCATCCACATAGCTATTAGTGTATTTTGCTACAAAATAATCAATGAGACTTTTGAACATTGTGTACTATGTTATTACACAATCATTTCTATAAATTTTAAACTTTTTATTTTAATGGCACTCAAATAATTATATAATTATTACTTTTCTTCTCTGAAGTAAAGAAATGTACCTGATAAACATTATATATATGAGACATTACTAAAATTGATTTTTCAGAAACAGTATGCTAATTATTATATGGAAGATTGCATAAATATATGGTACTTTTCTATTAATGTGACACCAGTTTATACATTTTTTTGCTTTGGGATATCCCTCAGTGCCTAGTATCACCAATTTGATTTGGCTTCTACAGTATGTTAATTATCCTTATACGCAGTTTTTTCCCTATTGTGATGGATTTCATGGCTTGAGATCTACCAATAGCTGAGCAAGTAGCTATTCTGTTTCTTTGAGAAAGATATATTCTTTGCAAAGAAAGATCGTATTTGATTAACAACCTTATAAAATTAAAATGCAATTTACAGCCAAAGTGACTATGCAGCCTTCATTGCTGCAGGAAAGAAAAAGGATCCACACATGATTAGTCGTGCACACTTTTTATTATTGGTGATTCATTTACTTTCAACATGAAAAATTAACACATACTCAACAACATCCTTTTTTTTTTTTTTTTTTTTTTTTTTTTTTTTTTTTTTTTGCAAGTTTTGCAAACCAGAGTTTGTTTCAAATGAACCACAACAAAACAGTTGACTGGAATGATTATATGAAAAAGGTGTGAGCTAACTTCTGTTACTTCATCCTAATGTTAAAATTGATAGGCATTATAAAACTGAAGGACTTGATGAAAGCTTTACAAAAAAATAATAATGTAAACTGAACTTGGATGATTTTATCCCAAAATTAGAGATTGTTTCCCTACTGCTGCTCTCAAAGGTTCTGTTTTCATTTAGCATGGAGCCAAAGGCATGGGAAATGTGCTCAAATGTACCAAATATATTACTGTGTAGCACAATCATTATATTATTAACATTTAATAAATAGTAGAAACTTGTGGCAGTTCATACCTGTAAAGGATAGATCAAAGAATTCGAACTATCAAGACTTTTGGCCTCTTCTTCATTGCTTTTAACTTTATTAATATTGGCTGAACTTTCCTGTGCGACAGACTGATAATTAAAGAAATCCTGGAAAATAAGAAGCACTTTGGTAAAAAATATTACAATAATCATACTTTTGTGTAACTTCACAAAATTTTATTTACATGATACAAATGAAATATGCATTTAATTATATAAATTGGTATCTAGAAAAAGAATTATAAATAATGCATAACCACATAAAAAAAACTTAAATTTTATAAAAAAATTGCATAAAGTACCATCTTTCTAAATTTATTATTTTTAGAAGCATATTCAATAGCTGTATTTAAAAATATATATTATTTCTAAATCAAAGCTTCTACCAACAAATTTTAATACCAATGTTTTTCAAGCACTTTTCTAAATATTAATCTTTATTTAATATTTATTTATTTATATATTTAACATTA
>KK112295.1:213883-244790 GCA_000611955.2 Stegodyphus mimosarum | reverse complement strand
GTAATTCATGTATCTTACTTATGTTTCTACGTCTTCAAAGCTTAAATAAATGTTTGTCCTGTAGATGGAAGTCGTCATTTTTATTCTACATTGGTTATGGGCCCAGGCATTGCATAACTGCGCAATACAACCGTCTGTGTAAAATTCTTTCGGCAAGCTAAGCTGAGTCGACTGAAATCGAAAATGACGACCACAAATACAGTTTCAATTGAAAAGCTGAAAAAGGACAATTTTGACACGTGGAAATTGCAAGTGGAAGCAATACTGATTAAAAATGATCATTGGGACTATGTAACTGGGAAAATTACGAAACCAGAAACTGGTGATGAAGGTTATGCTAAATGGAAATCTACTGACCAAAAAGCAAGAGCGGATATAATCCTATCAATTTCACCCAGTGAACTTACACAAGTAAAAAACTGTGTAACATCCCATGAACTATGGAGTAAATTGCACTCTATTTACGAATCGAAAGGGCTAGCTAGAAAGACCACAATTCTAAAAAAAATTGCTTTTTACAAAAATGACCGATACTAAAGAAATGACTGATCACCTAAATGATTTTTTCATTCTCGTGGACAAGCTAAAAGGGATGGAAATCGACATTGCGGATGATTTGCTAACAATATTACTTTTATATAGCATACCGGACTCTTAGGAAAGCTTTCGAATTGCCATTGAATCTCGTGATGAACTGCCTGCTCCAGACATGTTGAAAATTAAACTGCTGGAACAAGCTAACGCCTGCAAAAATAAAAATTAATCGTATTGTGAATCACAACAAGCATTCAATTCAAAAGATCGGAAGTATAATCAACGACCGGTTCCTAAACCGAAACTAGGTACGTCTGCAAACCGAAAGTATCCAGTTAACTACAGATGCAACTTCTGCAATATATACGGGCATAGAGCATCGGAATGTAGGAAGAAAAATAAGGAAAATAAAAGCAAGCGCCTTGGAGAAATTGCGATGTCTGCAGAAAATCAGAATTTGGTGAAACAAGAAAGAGACGCATCATGCACAGATAGTGATTCTAAAGATATTTTTTGTTTAGATAGTGGTGCAACATCACATATGTGTAACAGCAAGTATTTTGGTCTCTAATCATAATCTTAAGATCATCTCGAGAGAGATCAGAATCTACATCGCAAATAATAATTTTTGGATCTTTTTTAACAGGACGTTGAATTACCATATCGTTGTAAGGTTTTAGTTAAACTAACCAAGTTTTATTTTAATTTAAATCTTTCTATCTCCTCTCTGTTTCAACTTCCCGTCAGAAGAAGCGCGCGTTTTCAGCTTATGCTAATCTGAAGTACAGCCAAGTACTATTTAAACCAGAGGTAGAAACCTCTTAGGGTGAGAGAGCTTTAGTCTCAGATCACGCTTATTCTGCTCAACGTTCGCCTGACCAGCTAGCAGTTAAAATTTATAAGCCATAGTGCTTACTACGTGATTGCATATTGATATAAATTGAAGTGCGCTAGCATTAGTATACCTTGCTACGCACCCTTTTAGTGAGAGGCCAAACTCCGCGAATCGCTCTGTGAGCAAAGTTTAATTTACTTGCTCTTTAGATTTAGTTTTAAATTTATTTGATTGTTAAGTTAGGGCCAAGTGCGGTCTTTTATTTTCTGTATCTCTCCCGAGTTGGGAAGTGTGTAAATAATAGTAGTTTAATAAAAGAGGATTTTAAATCCCTTTCACGTGCAGTTATTCTCCAGCACAGCAGTTACACCAGAACAAAGCCTACATTTTATCAGCTCACTGTTCCAGTTCAGGACTCGAGACTTGAGGATAAGGACCCTATTACAGACTTTACCATGTTTCCTAAGACTATGCACAGAACACTCAGTCCCGATATCGTTTCTAAGCAAATCATTTGTTTTAACCTCTGTTTCCAGGGCTTCAATTCAGAAGCTCTGAAACATTCCATTAGAACACCTCCTTTATTAATTTTTCCCTTCGCACTTTAGTTTCAATGGCGCGATGTTTATTATTACAGTCCAATCTGCCTCATAAATTCTGGGACGAAGCCGTCAATATGGCTGCTTACACTCGAAATCGCTGTCCTATGCGAGGTTTGAAAGGTCAAACAAAAACACCTTATGAAGTGATGTTTGGCAGAGTGCCAGCTGTCTCTCACTTCAGAACCTTTGGCCAAAAAGCATTTCCATTAAATAAAAGGCCAGGAATAGGCAAATTTGATATTCGGTCTAAAGAATGTATTTTTATTGGCTATTCTGATGAATCAAAAGCGTATAGACTCTGGGATCCTGAGGCACGTAAAGTGATAATAAGCAGAGACGTAAAATTTGTTAATGAGTTTGAAAACTGTTCTAGTTATGACTCAGAACAAGAAATATCTCTGCCTTTCGCTCCGGAAGACAAAATTATAAACAAACTATGTCGTGATAAATCATCACCTCTGAACGGCAAGGTGTCGCCAACTGACTCTGAATCTGAAAATGAAAGCGAAAGTGATTTAGAAAGCGAATCAGCGTCTCCTATCCAGATTAAAAGGGGGCCTGGTCGACCCAAGAAAATAAAAACAGGTTTGCCCGGAAGGCCTAAAAAGGAATATCAGTATACAGTTGTAAATAAAAATGAACAAATTCAAAATGTTGTTGAGGAAAGCATTAATCCTATGGTACAAGAGGCATTAAATGGACCATATGCTGAAAATTGGCGTTAAGCCATGCTATCAGAATATAATTCCCTTGTTCAAGAAAACGCTTGGAAATTGGTAAATCGACCTGAAAATAAGAAAGTTATTGGTAGTAGATGGGTTCTTAAATTAAAATACAATCACGACGGCACTATCGAAAAATACAAAAGGCTAGTTGCTAAAGGGTGTGCCCAAACCCCTGGTTTTGATTTCACTGAAAACTTTTCCCCTGTTGCTAGATTAAGTTCTATAAGAACAGTTTTAGCCTACGCTGTAGAACACAGTCTGAAAGGTTACCAATTAGATTTTGTAATGGCCTATGTAAATGGAAATTTAGATGAAGAAATCTATATGGAAATCCCCGAAGGTTTTCGCGATGAAACTAATTCAGATAAAGTGTGTCTTTTAAAGCGATCGTTATACGGTCTTAAGCAGTCTGGACGTCAGTGGTACAAAAAGTTAGATGAAAAATTAAATTCCATGAAATTTAAATCTCTTAATTCAGATAACTGTGTTTATATTAAAAAGTCGTCTAGCAGTGAAACAATTATAATTGTATATGTAGACGATCTTATTGTTTTTACCGATTCTAAGCAAACATATGAAAGAATTCGCGATAGTTTACCTTCTGCTTTTAAAGTGAAAGACTTAGGAAAATTACATTATTGTTTACGCATAGAATTTTTCCAAAATGAGAAATCAATTAAAATTTCTCAAAAGAAATACATTGACAATATTTTAAATCGGTACAATATGCAAAATGCTAAATCCGTAGCTTCACCTATAGATCACTGCAAAAAATTATCAAAGGAGATGAGTCCAAAAAAACGAAAACGAAATCGCTGACATGAAAAATGTTCCATTCAGAAATCTGATAGGATCACTTATGTACCTTTCAGTAGCTACTAGGCCAGATATCACATACGCCGTGAATTTCACAAGTCAATTTAACAACAACCCCGGAAAAGAACATTGGCATGCTGCGAAAAGAATACTTCGACATCTAAAGGGAACCCAAGATCAAGGACTAATTTATACAAAAACAGGAAAACCACTCATTGCCTTTGTGGATGCAGACTGGGCATCAAATATCAGTGATCGAAAATCTCACATAGGTTTTGTATGTATACTAAGTAGTTCTGCCATAACCTAGGAATCACGAAAACAACATAGTATAGCTGTATCTTCAACGGAGGCGGAATATATGGCTGTGTCTGAAGCAGCCAAAGAAACCGTCTACTTGCGCCGTTTCCTGAAAGAGCTGGGTTACAACATAGAAAATCCAACAACAGTATACTGCGACAATCAAAGAGCGCAGAAAATTGCGAAGAACTCAGTGTTTCTCTCGCGTACAAAGCACATAGACATTCGCCATCATTTTGTGCGTGAAGTACGAGGGTAAGTTGAAAAATAAGTTTCCCCTGTCGACTGTGGTCAGAGTTGTGTATGAAAGTCAAAAAATAGAATGAGACATTAAAGATATGACATACCTTTATTTTTTCCACATAGGTACCAAGTACATTGAGACATTTGTCATATCGCTTGATAAGCTTCAAAAAGCCTTCCAGGAAAAATGTTGATTCCCCTGGCCCATGCGCATAATAAGCAAGCTCTCTGCTGCGTAATATTTTTTCCAGAAACAGTTAGCCAAAGTCTGTGGTGAGTATCGGATGCACGCGAGAAGCGCTAAGTACTGCATAATTCATGTATCTTACTTATGTTTCTACGTCTTCAAAGCATAAATAAATGTTTGTCCTGTAGATGGAAGTCGTCATTTTTATTCTTCAATAATTACAATATAATTTATTTATATATTTAATATCTATTTAATTTATTTAACAATAACATGCACAGGCTTTCCCCCTTCTTACAAAAACACAAAACTGTACATTTCTGAAAATCTCACATAAAATGAAATGGTATCAAATAATGAAATAATTACTATTCACGAGGAAAATGTTTTTGAATTCACTAACTCTATTTTATTCTGGACAATGCAGTACAGTTAAATGATGACTTATCCCATATTTTGCAAGATACTCTTGAAATTCTTTATTGATGTGTTTCCTATATTATCCCTTCTCAGAATTTTTATTTTTTTATGAGAGCAGTAAACTATTTTAACTTTGAAATCATTACATTTTTTTTTCCTTTTGATTAAACATGTCATTATAAATCTATGATAATCATCAACAAATGTTATGAAATATGGAAAAATCATTGAGAAAGGGAGTACGCACCGGTCCTAAATAACAAAGTAAATATACTCAAGTAATTTGGAAGCTCTAAACTTTGATTCTATAGTGTCAGGAAAATCAGTTAGTAAATTTTGTGCATTGAATACATGTACTATATTTGAAATTATTTGGTATTATTCCTAAGACAAGTTCTCTATTTAAGAGTTGTTAAATTAGATTATTGCCCCTATGACCAAGTGTCGATGCCAAATTTTAATACAGTTTTCATCTTTTGAGATGTTATGAGAAAGGTTAACTCAACATTTCTTTCAATTCACTGAATCAGGTAAAGATCATCAGCTGCATTACATGTTAGAAGACTATCTCAGTAGATGTATTTAAGCAGAAGTACTGGAACTTTTAGAAGTATAATGTGCAGAAGAATTTTGAATTCATATGTTTATTATGTTAAAGAATTAAGAGTCTGGTACTTCCTTGTAAAAGTGATCACCACGGTCAATCATCAAAATTCAAAAGATTAATTGCAAATTTAATCGCCAGATTTTCAGTTTTCAAAATGTTTCAATTATGATGTTGTTGGCATGATATCATTGATTCAATAAGTCATTTTTTCTCTAAAATGGTTACAACATTTTAACTTACAATCAATTTGAAAAGAAATAATAATTTTTTGTGACTTTTATGACATGCAACATATTTGATTTTCATGCTCACTTCAGGCCACGTGCTATCACTTTTTCATTCATTATTTTCTCTCCAAAATTTTGACCATTTTTACCTTTCCATCAATTGGAAAACAAGCAGTGGTTTCTTCAGAACATTGTTCATTTTTTTCACTTACTTTATTATTTTCTCCCCTAAAATGTTACCCATATTTAGCTTACCATCAACTGAAAAAGAAAACATTTTTTTTTCCCAAGAGCTTGAAATTTTGCAAACTGAGTGAAAGTACAAAAATGATCACCAAATGAAATTATTTATTCAGAAGGAAAGTATTTGGAGAAGCAGTATGATGAGCAGCAGTAAAAAAAAAATCATCTTAATGCCAATAACTGGTTTTATAGTTCCAGAATTCCTTTTTTTACCACTTTGAGTTTCATATACTATTTGGCTGAAGAACGTCTATTAAATGATGCAATTATGAATGAAAATATTGTGATTCATTGGAACAACTATATGAGATAAGTTTCTCGCTTATTTTTGATTAAACAATCCAAAGATAAAACTGGTGCATATGAAAAAAATTGTTGAAAAGTCTATTTATCAAGCAAAAGGACAAGGTAGGGTGTTGCTAGAACAATTAATTTGGGGAGCAATCTGTAGAGAATCAAATGAATGTTGCTTTGTGCAAATACTGAACAGAGGTGCAAAGCTATAAGAAGATGACCAAAGAACATGTATATGAAAAAAGTATAACGATTCATATTGCTGGCATGCTTGTCAGAATAAGAAATTAAAAAAGGTCCGTTTTCAATATTTTACAATGAATCATATATAACAGCAGAGATAAAACATCTCGTGAAAATATAAAGAAACCTGAAAGATTCTGTTAATTAGTCATGGAAGCGACGATGGAGCATGCCTGCCTCCCAAACTGTTGCCTATAAATACAGCAACTCTAATGAGAAATTTTAAAAAGAACAAAATAAAAGATTCCCATCTGTCAAGACATATGCATTTTAAGTCTTAAGTAAAGATCAATTTTTTAACGTGTCTGAAAAGTCCCTGATGAGTGCTACAGGCATATAAATTATCCCTGCCCACAATGGTAACCTATGGATATTACTAAATCAGCTTTTGTGAAAAATTTGCAAGTACCTAGTATATAGTTTTATTTTCGATCACTTACCATCTCTCGGGATTTCAAAATCAGTTGTTTTCTATTCACTTTTCATGTTTTATTTTCTTTTGCTGAATTGTTACTTTTTTATTTTACGTTAAATCTTGCACAATATCTGATGTACACGCTGTCCAAATTCCAGTTTACAATTACTTAGACCCAGCTTTATGGTTTATTACATGTGACAGTAAGTTTGCTCTTGCCTCCTCCAAACCCATCACAGAATGAATTAGCACATATTATTACTTAATTTCTCATCTTCCTCCAGATATTGCATAATTAATTTAGAACTTAACCATATTCCACTGACCCTTATAGAAAGTTCAAAACTGAATTAAAAAATTGGCTGGAAGAATTCTCCCAGCAAAAAATACACTACTAAATATATTTTCTAAAAGAAGTTTCTTTCTTTAAAATGCCAAAAGTCGCTTGACAAAATATGATTAAATTAGCCAACCTGAACTGTTTGTTCACACAATATTTGGATAGCAGGAAACTTTCATTAAAATCCGATATTTAGCGAAATAGGAAAATTAAACAGAAGTATTTATTGTAATTTTGTTTTGCAAAATTAGGAGGAGTTTAATTTTAATAGAATTTAAAATACAGGGTGTTTATAAAGTCCCTAACCCATTTTAATGTTTAATAACTCATAAAATAATGAAGATACAAACAAACTTATGGCATTTATTGATGGAATAACTTATATATTTTCCTTTTCAGGTTTGAATATCTTTACTTTTGTAAATATCATCGGCACGTGTGGTTAATTTCAGATAATTTCATTTTCCAGTCTAAATATCTGCACTTTTCTAAATATCGTCTGCTTATTAATTGCATTTTTCTCTCTTCTGTTTCTGGCAACTATTGCAATGTTATGTTTACTTCTGATGTGTTTGTTCTAGTACTTTTGTATTAATGTAAAGGACAACATTTACAGAAGGAGAGTGTCGAACATTGATGACTTAAAAGCCAGAATTACAACTGCAATAGCCTCTGTGGATGGCGACATGCTTGCCGGTACCTGGCGTGAAATTGAATATCCACTTGATATGCTCCGTGCGACAAAGGGGGCACACGTGGAAGTTCATTAACAAGGGTCATGAAATTTTTTGAGTCTATCTAACCATTTATGTTATTAATTTTAATCTATCTTTATTATTTTATGAGTTATTAAACATCAAAAGGGGTTCGGGACTTTATAAACACCCTGTATAATAGGCTATTAAATTAATTAATGCAACCACTTTTATTTATGAATTCTTAATTATTCATATTTATTTTCATATTTAAAAACAGTATTTTAAAGGCACCTTCTAAGAAATAAATAACTGACTAAAAGAGTATATTGCATATTACACAGTCCAGTCACATTAATGTGACCATCTGTCAAAAGCCAGAATAACCACCTTTCGCAGAGCGGACTGCTGCGAGATGTGCAGGAAGAGAGTCACATAGGTCCCTGAAGATGTTCTCTGGGATGTTGAGCCATGCCGACTCTAATGCCGTGGCCAGCTGCGCTAGATTACGCGGTTGAGGATCCATGGCGCGAACAACTCGATCGAGATGGTCCCACAGATGCTCGATTGGGTTTAAGTCAGGTGAGTTTGCTGGCCAGGGGAGGACGGTAAACTCATCCTGGTGCTCTTCGAACCACGCACGTACACTGGCAGCTGTATGGCACCTCGCATTGTCCTGCTGGAAGATGCCATCATCCTGAGGAAAAACAATGTGCATGTAGGGGTGAACATGGTCCGCAAGGACAGATGCGTACTTGTATTGATCCATTGTGCCTTCCACAATGATCAGTGAACCTAGAGAATGCCAGGAAAACATTCCCCAGACCATAATGCTCCCGCCTCCAGCTTGGACCGTTCCGGCAATGGTTGCAGGGTGGTTCCTTTCAGAGGTTTCACGCCTTATACGCCAACGTCCATCTGTCCGATGGAGCATAAAACGCGATTCATCCGAAAACGCAACCTGTCGCCACTCAGTGGACGTCCAGCTGCTGTACTGGCGTGCAAATTCTAGCCTTCGCCGTCGATGAACAGCAGTCAGCATAGGTGCACGAACCAGGCGTCTGCTTCGGAGGCCCAGACGCAGCAATGTTCGCTGAATAGTACTTTGGGAGACACTTTTGGTAGCCCCTTGGTTCATTTTGGTGGTCAGTTGCTCAACGGTAGCCCGTCTATCTGCCCGAACGCATCTCCGCAACCGTCGTTCGCCTCTGTCATCTATGGCCCGTGGTGCACCACATTTGCCACGTCGCTGATTTTGGACAGTCCCATTTTGCCATGCACGGTACACTTTTACCACGGCGGCACGCGAACAGTTCACAAACTCAGCCGTTTCGGAAATGCTTCCACCCTTGGCCCGAAAGCCAATGATCATGCCCTTTTGGAAGTCGGATAAATCGCTTCGTTTCTGCATTACACCAACGATTGAAATGTTTTCCGAAGCCCTCACACACCCTTTATATACGCTCAACTGCACTGTGCTGCCACCTGCCTTTTGTGATTGGTTATTTAACTCTGACATGGAAAGTACGTGGTGGTCACATTAATGTGACTGGACTGTGTATATCATTACCTGATTATTCTAATTGCTGGTATCATGGGCAATTTGGTAAAAAATGCAGAGAAGACGAGCACCAAACCTTGCTCATGGCAGAGAAACAAGACCAGCTAAGAATAGAGGCGACTTATTCTCTGCCTCAATTTTTCCATTGCCTGCTCATTTGTGGCTGCAGAGCAAATGCTTCATTCTCAGTATATACTGGCTCTGAGACATGTCCTTATTTCCTGCAAATGATTCTCAAAACTGAAATTTTCCTGAACTAACATTTTTACTGCTATATTTCAAGTATTCATGTTTAAGGTCAAAAAATACTTTCTTTAGACTTCAAATTAAGGCAACTGTTTACTTTTCTAATAGCCAATGTTAGGACACTGTAACGATCGTCAGGTGAGGATCGTCCGTTTTACATTAGAAAACTTCCTGTTTTCAATTGAACTAATCTTCCGGTAAATTAACTACGAAGTGTGTTAAGGGCACCCCTTGTGTGGTTTCCGTGTGAACTATTGCTTAGTGTCCGCTAAATGACCGAAAACTGAAAATTTTTTCATAAAAATTCTTTTATAAGTAGCATTTGAATTTTTAATTATCATATTGAATAATCAATGGAATACAATTTCAATATTTACAACTAATTAGGTTGCCACATTTTTCTTACATCTAAGTATTTCTTACAACTGCGAACATGAGCACAAACACGCATGAGCCAACCGGACCAATTTATACCCGAAATAAGAAGATTGGACATGAATCATGTAGTATAGACCTTTCTTCCCATTCTTATTTTTTCCCTGTTGAATTTTAATGAATGTTATCTAACATAATATGCTACTCATGATTTATAATTAATTGTTTGATTACATTGTGTTTAATTTCATGCATTTATTTATCAATTTAATAAAGCCATAATAAGAAATTTAGAACTACTTTTTCACAAAGACAAAAATTGAAATTCATAATTATTTATTTATATTCATTTACGTATATACTGGTAAAAATATGAGTAAAGCTTAATTTTGTAAATCCATAATTTTATGATAAAGTGTTATAAATAATTATTACTGTATAATAATAAGTGTTATTATAATTATCTAATAGTTTTTGTATAATTTTCATTATTACATTATCATAGCATGCTTGCCAACCTATGACACTCAAAAATTGGGAGAATTTTTTTAGAAATCGGGATATTTATTTTCAACGAAAAAAAGATTTTTAAATGATAAAAATATATTTTTTAATACTGAATTAATTTCAAATCATTACTAATTAACATCTGAAAGCTCAGTTACTAATTCTTAAATGCAACCAGTACATCCTGCATTAATAACTTTTTGGTCCTTTGTTTCCATGGAAAAAAGTAACTTTTCATTTTTTTCAATAGAACTCATGCTGTTCTTGTATTTTCATGTAAGAACTTGTTTGAGAACATCGGCCCTTCCACTGTGCGAAATCGAAAATTTGCAATGACAAATGGTACACATCGCAAAGGCATTACATTTCTTTGAAGAAATATTACAAGAAAAGTCATCTGTGAACGATTTTTGAAAAGTACCTGAGTATTTTACCTTTTTCGCAGACATAACTAATACGAAATATCATAATCTTTCTATTTCTCGAAAGCACGTATGTTCACGCAGGTTAGTGACAAGATAACAAAATAACAACCTCGATATTGCTTTGTGCTCATTGGCTAATATGTGCCAGACGACATGCAGTAGCACTCGATGCTCATTGGAGAAATGGAACATGCCGTTTTCAGACACGTGTTCACTCACAAAACAGAAACGCACCATAATTTCTCACCTGTGAAACTTCTTTGGTTTTCTATGTAGTCTTGAGAAAAACCAGGTGCTTTCAGACACGCCAAATCACTTTTTGGGGGGATGCAAATAATGAAGTATTAAGCCAAGCTACATAAAAATCGTGAGAAATTTTAAGAATAAGAGAAAGTCAGAAGAAATATATTGTAAATCGGGTTGGCAGGAGAACGGTCAGAAATCGGGAGAGTTGGCAACTCTGTCATAGCAATGAATTCCAGTATAATAATTATTAAAACTGACTACAAAAATTTTACCATGATAAATAATTATTACAACTGACTACAAAAATTTACCATGATAAATAATTATTATAACTATACTATAATTAATAATTGCTATATATCCTTTGAGCTAAAATGTACGTTAATTAATATACACTGGAAAAAAATTGAATAATTATATGATAATAGATTATAATAAATAACTGTTATATTTGTTTTTGACTTTTCAGCTAAAATTTAGATTTATTATTATAACTATCTAGTGGGAAAGGCGCTTACTGGGTTTACTACTTACTACAATTAAAACATCCTCATACCTATATAAATTACTCACCAGCTCTGATTTTTTACTTTAAAAACAATCTTGAATTGATAATATATGTCATATAACCTTTAAATCTAAACTCTAATAAATAAAAAAAAAGCTCTTACTTTGTTATCAGTTCCACAGTTTTTTAAACTGAAAGGATCTGAGGTACTGTTGGAGTAATACTGTATGCCAGATTGCTTCGAAGATCCACCTTAAAAAAATAACAACAATAATTTATGGTTAAATTTAAAGAAATTTGAGTGTAGCTGAACTATTACTTCATTTTATTGCCATAAAAATAATAATACCATTTCCATCAGATATAAACTGCTCATGACAACTGGTTCATATTAATTAAAGTGCTCAACTTGTAAAACTTTGATTATGTTTAATACTTAATAAATTTGGCAAATTCAGTTTGCAAATTTTGCTGATTGATTGTAATGGTTGTTTTAATTTAAAGACAGCATGTTAAAAATTTGGCAATTTTAGCTACTGACTACAATGGTCGCTTTAACAAGGAAGTGCCTGATAACAAAAAATTTATTTGAAGAGTCAAAAAAGAAAAAAATTATTTAAGTAAGATGCAAATAATTAACTAGGATGGGGATAATCCCTCTTAAAAGGATATTAAAAAAAGAGGAAATTGATGATTTATAAACCTATTTTGCTTATTTGTCATGAAGTTATTTTCACAGTAGAAAATAATGCAGAGAAAGGAAGGATTAATTCACTTTAATATTACTGCATAAAACCTCGAGTACTTTGATAAAAAAAAATATTATCCTATCAAACTGATAAAGAAATTAACTTCTGGGGAAGGCTACTGCCGTATTTACTAGTGTATTTCGCCTCTTCTTTTTACAATTTTGTTGCACAAAAATCAAGATGAGAAAATTATCTGAATTATTTACTTTCTGAAGGAGTTACAATAAAAAAAAAAAAATGATAGGTATACATGAATAACTACCAGCAATTATCACAACATTTTTTTACTTAAAAACCTACATTCCAATAAGAATACATAGTCATATTAACATCACACTATACAAATAAGGTATCTTCATTTTTACTTTCCTATAGCCTGAATCTTGGCCACTCTTATTTTTATCCACTGTTAATAGAGATTAAGAATCAAATCATTTAATCATTTAATGAGGCCTCAAATCATTTAATGCTGCTGGAAGTCCTCTAATCTGTGTCATCTGCTACATCTTATAAGACATTGTCTTCCTTACCTTTCAGTCTGTCTTCCCACATGCAATGATCTTCAGAACTAACAAGAACATCAGATAACTCTGTTTTCTTAAACCTATTCATTACTGTTACTTCATCAGTCAAACCCAATGTAAGCAAATAAATTAGTAAGATCAAAACAATCACAATGTGGATGAATCTATTTTAAAATTTAGGGCAGCTTGCTTTCTGAATGTCTTGAGAAAATTATATAAATACTTTTAAAATTTTCTGAACCTTATGCTAAAACGCCAGGGGGCAAATTACAGAACTAAACATGGTACCTAATTTCTAAATACAGCAAAGCAAAAAGATTTAAACTTAACATAAATTTTATATGCATAGATAATTTTTCCCAAAGATATGTGCTCTCACATATATGAACAGTAAAATAATATTTCTGAGTTTTCTCAGTTTGAAAATTAAAGCCTGTAAAACCATTAATAAAATATGTGTGAGAATATAATCTTACGTCTCAAAATACAATATTCCCGAAGAATCTCCAAAAGTGATTTTCCATCAACATTTGTAGGATATTGTTTTCCTTCCTTGCATAACCGGTAATATTCTTGTAAATCAGGGCTTTCTATTAAAAAAGTCTGCCAGGAATTCAGGCATCTTACTTCTTTTAAGTAACCTATATAACAAAAATGACCATTATGTTTAACTATTAAAAGTAAACACATTTTCTCTAAATCATGAAAACAAAATTAAAATATTAAAAAGAAATAAATAAAGGAGAAATATTAAAGAATATAGAAATAAAAAGAAAAATATTTTACATACCAGATATAACTTTAAGCTTCAATTGACATACTTGATTGGCTAGACTGCAGATTACAGGCCAGTCGCCAAACAAAGTGAAATTGCGCAAAATCTGGTAACCTCTTGGCGTCAGGAAAATCGTTAGGATATAAGGTTACAGTTTATAGCATTTAAGCGGCCTTTTTGAATTTTCGTCATTTCACTGTGCTTCTAGTAAATTGTGTGAGCAAAATGGCTGATGTCGAAAGAGTTGAGCGTGTGGATTTTACTTATTTGATTCGGTTGCAAGATAAGGACGAAAGATGTGTGATAGAATGGTGCATGAATTATAGTTTGATTGCGAATACGTACGAATGTCCTAAGTGTAAAAATAGCATGAAATTACTCGAAATGAAAGATGCGACAGATTTGTATGAATGGAGGCGTGTGTCCATTATACACTCACGTTTGTGAAAATTGCAACACCAAGAAGGAATCGTCATAATTGAATGCAATTTAATACACAGTTGAGTGGTAGTGGTACAAATAAATGATTAAATGTTCAAAGCAAACAAACAAGAACAAGAGATCAGAATCAGTATTTTGTGTGGCCACCACGCGCCGCAATAAGTGCTGCTACACGACGTGGCATGGAGTCAAACAAAGTTTGAATGTCTGACTGAGGAAGAGCATTCCATATCGTTTGTACGCGTACCCAAAGTTCGTCTGCAGACGCAACAGGACGAGGATCACGAGCAAGACGCCGACCAATGACATCCCACACATGTTCAATTGGCGACATATCCGGGGAACACGCAGGCCAAGGAAGAAGCTGTACCTGCTGCGCTGCAAAGAAGGATTTAACAATCCGAGCAGTATGAGGGCGGGCATTGTCCTGTTGAAATACAGCGCCTGGCAAGCTTTGAAGGAAGGGAACAGCTTCGGGCTGTAGAACTTCACGGATATACCGGTTGCTGTTCAGATTGCCCACAATTCGTAGCAATTGAGATCGTCTATGATATGCTATGGCGCCCCAGACCATAACTCCGGGTGTTCGTCCACTGTGGCGTTCGATAATGCACTCCGGAAGGTGGCGTTCACCGGCATAGCGTCTGACACGAATGCGGCCATCATGGTACCACAAATTAAAGCGGGATTCGTCAGAAAACACGACATGCTGCCAATCAGCACGCCAGTCTCTATGCTGATTGGCCCATTGTAGCCGCAGGCGGCGATGGTCGTGCGTTAGGGGGATCCTGTATAAAGGAGTCCGTGCGCGCAGTCCACACTGCAGCAGACGTCTACGAATTGATGAAGCACACAATGAAACACCTGTAGCTATTGACCACAGTGCTGCCAATTGTCTAGAGGAAGCTGTACGGTCCGTCCGCGCCATGCGGACCAGGTGTCTATCATCGCGAGCTGACGTCACATTTCGGGGTCCACTCCCGGATTTCCGAGTTGTCCGACACTCGTCCGTCCACTGCTTCCAAACGCGCATCACTGTGCTGCTGTTACGCTGCACACGAGAGGCTACTGCACGATACGACAATCCAGCTTCACGAAGGCCGATGATTCTCCCTCGTTCAAACTCTGTAAGTTGTTCAAATCTCGCTCTCTTTCGTCGACGAGGCATAAGTACAGATTGAGTTAACGTTTACCACTAGCAGATAACCACCGATAACCATACACGCCTCGCTACAGCCGTCTATTTATTCGGATCCATCAGCCGTTCAGAGGGCGCTGCTCAGCATACGCATGCGCTACGGATTTGCAATTCTAATCATTTGCATATCATGCGCTACTTTGCATTTCCTGAAAATTTCAGCTCACTCGCGTAAGTCCTTCATGGTGTTGCAATTTTCACAAACGTGAGTGTATGTGGTCAAGCACATGGTTGAAATGAGCTGTAGAGTCGGTGTTGAATGTGCGCGCCATTTTGAATTTCATCTCTATTGTA
Source organism: Stegodyphus mimosarum (assembly GCA_000611955.2). Taxonomy (NCBI): domain Eukaryota; kingdom Metazoa; phylum Arthropoda; class Arachnida; order Araneae; family Eresidae; genus Stegodyphus; species Stegodyphus mimosarum. Next base: position 229,215 of record KK112295.1, on the reverse strand, counting down.
TTGTTAAATTTTAGTGTGGATATAAACAAATGCGAGTTTCTACGATTTATTATAAATAAAAATTTATTGTAAAAATATAAATTACGTAGTTAAAATTGTTTAACCATTTTTTTTTTTTACTATATTATTGCTCATGTTTCTGTAGATCGAAATTTTGAATTTTATCGTTTTTTTCTTCTGCATGTTTTTAAAGCTTTAAATTAAATATGAATCAATGCTTTCCGATCATTTATTGCTCATTTACTGCTTATTACAATTTCTTAAATTTTGTGCTAAAAGCTTTACTCCATTTTTCTACTGTCTTAAAAATGGTATATATTATGAAAAGTTTTAATATTGGGTGAAAATGCGCTTTAGCCCACTGCTTGGCGATGTTTTGAAAATCGCCAATTCGGCACGTTTCTGCGAAACGTCTTTGCAATTGCAACCTTCCCGACACGCTCCGCGAAAACCTATTGTAAACAAAACATAGCCTTCTAAAGCATAAATTAGTATGGAAACTGTTGCCACAAAAAGATAAAATAATATGCAAAACTAACATTATGATCATTAAAATATTTGTCAGTTAGGTTTAAATTAATTATTTACATTTTATGTTGTAATACTTACATCTTATGCCGTACATAACCTTCCCGACACGCTCCGCGAAAACGTAACCAAAATGGCATCGAAGAAAGAAGGAATTTTTTTTAAAAGGGCATTAAAATTACAAACGATACCATGTACACACTGTTCCGTTTTAACTTAAAAAAACATCTGTGAATTGCACAGTGTAGGCAACGTACACAAATGAACAAAATAAGCTAAAATAATGAAAATAAATTACAAGAAAATGCCATGTGCACAGCGTTCCTTTTAAACTTAAAAAAAACTTCAGCGAATTGCACAATGTAGGCAACGTACACAAATCAACAAAATAAGCTAAAATAACGAAAATAAATTACAAGAAAATGCCATGTGCACAGCGTTCCGTTTTGAATTGCACAATGTAGGCAATGTTTCCGTAGCTTCAAAATACCCAGTCAGCCATGTTGGCGGATATACGGAGTTACCCATGTTGGCACGTTTATTGCTCATTCAAAAACAATCGCCGCCAAGCAGTGGGCTAAAGCGCATTCCAACCTAATATTGTTGATGCCATAAAATACGTAGTTATTAACTTTCAAATACTTTATCGTTGTTTTTCTTTAACTTCTGTTTTAGATATTTTTACATGTTTACAGGTTGTTTAGATATTTTTGCATGCTTACATGATCAATTTTTTGCATGTTTATAGGATTCATTCAAATTCGCAACCATCTAATATGGTGATATGATGAGTTAGTGATTTTCTAAAACGTGCGAAAATAACCGATTTGGCGACTTTTCGAAAATGTGCCAAACTGGTCCGTAATATGCAGTTATACCACTTGATTTTTAAAACAATAAATTAAGAAATAAATAAAAATTATTTTTTACCTAAAACTAATCGAGCAATTTCAGATGGATAATATTCATCCATTAAGCCACAGAGTAAAACAATTCAGTATAAACACTTATGTGCACAGTTATTTCTGAAATAAATAAAATAAATAAATTTAGCAATAAAAAAATTAATTTGAAATAAATAAATTTGAAATTTTGAAATAAATAAATTTAGCAGAAAATAAATTTATATATATTGCATAAAAAGATGCCAATTACAAATTTAGGAAAAATTCAATATTAGCCCAGCTCTAATTTTTTTGAAAAGCTCTGTTTAAGAGAACTTGACATAAATTTCTCTTCTCTGAAAGGCAATGAAACAAATTCCACATAATTCACTGATGCAAAAATTTTCTCTAATTTTATACTTCAATTTAGTATACTTTTGTTTGATTTACTAAACATTTGCAAAATCACTTTTAAAAAAATTAAATAATGATAACAAATAAGAAACTAGGATTGTATGAAATATATCTTTTGAAATAATCACACAGAAGAATTTTTAAATTTCTTATGTAAATGGTATAAATAATTTAAAACAAAAAATACAAATTATGTAAAACTAATAAAACTGGAAACAGACAATTTAAAAAAATTAAAAGCCTATTACAGACATTTATTTATATGAAAAAAATCAGAAATTTGAATTAAAATAGTTTTGTACATAATATACAAATTTATGCAAATCTGTTTCTATTGAAGTTGTTCCATGTTTGGAAAAACAGTAAATCTTATGAATAATCACAGATTTGATCAAGGAGAGCTTTGGTCAGTGACTTTGAATACTTCCATGACAAAAAAAATTCCGTCCATCTCTGTCCAATATTTTGATCAATAATACCCTAAGAAAGAGAATACTGATTACCACAAACCTCTTTTCCTACCCCATGTTCTCTCTAAATACTCAATGGGAGATGTTTAAGCAGCCATATTTCATAAACTTAGTCACATATGTTTATTCTGTATCCAGAACTCAAATCTAAACTCAACAAGACAGCCAGACATATAACTAAATATATTGAAAGGAAGCTTTGAAATATATATATATTTTTTTTTATTTCTGTAAATTACATGTACCATTAGCATTCTTAATTTTGGGTACTTTTTTGTCTCAACCAAAATATTTTAATATACATTCAATATTACTTAGCTACTTTTTCAAGCTAGCCAAAATCTTGGCAATTAAGAAAAAAAAATTCTGAAAGAAAAAAGAAATAAATGGTATTCTTAAATAGTGAACACCACTATACATCATTATTATACCTGAAGCAATTATATATTTTGCATAAAATAATAATTTTATTGAAAAATATTTAATTCTTTCAATGAATTTATATGCATGCTACATAGTTTTGAAATTTCATCACATAAGTAATTTTCTGTACGGCAATCCAATAAAGAGAAACATCCAATCATTAAAAGTGTTCCTCACTTATAATTAACTATAAAATTACTTTTCTGTAAGTGGGCTATGAATCACTGACATTCTAAGACACAGAAAAACAATAATGCAATAAATTTAGTAAATTGCTAAATCTCAAAATTTTATATCCGAGTTTAATTACAACTGATTAAAAATTATTTCTTCAGCAATAAAAAGCATAATTCATATAGTACATACAAATAAAGATCGAGGGTCTTTTCATACTTTTTACATGTTTATTGGAGATACTAAAGCAACAAGATTCAGCATAATTTTGATAAATTTACAGTAGTTTCGAAGGCTTGAACAGAGAACCACCTTTATTATTATATAGACTAGAATTGTATGGTTAATAATGATATATTTAGCCATAAAAATATAGCCAGGCATATCAATTATAATTACTGGCTAATCCTCTTTATTGAATTGCTTTACAATAACTACTCTATAATGAAATTTCAAAGATATGTGTCATGAAGATAAATTCCATTAAAACATTCAAATCTTCGAAACTAATCCTGCATATTTAAGACAATTACGCTGATTCTTGCAGCCTTATTATTTCCAATTATAGTAACAAAGCGTCTTTACTCACATTTCTGCATGATCTTGAAAACAAAACTCGTTAGCTTTTATTCCAGCTTACTTAAGGCACGCCATTTTTAAAAATAATTAAGATATAAAACAGCAAACAAAAAAAAAAACTTTCCGCATTTCACATGAAATCTGACTTAGCGCGAAATACAACAATTGTTCAAATAACTAAACCTTTGCCGCCACAGAGTATGAACAAAAAGGTGACACTCCTATCACCACTTTTCCCAAAAGTGGTCCACTTTTTGTCGTACTTTTCATAGAGGGCACTGCAGTTATTACTCGCTCACCTTACCTTAGTATTTTACATAGGCAATAAAAGCGGAAATATTAATTTGATATCAGTTTTCATTATTAATGAGAGATATAAATAGCGTTCTATCTATAGACAACAAGTTACTCGTTTACATGCCCACTTTGCAACCATTGCTATGTTGTGCATGCCCTGCATGTACTTATTCATGTCCTTCAAACAGGAAAACACTCCAGACGGGCGTTCTACGCCAAATTAGACTCTCCATAGTATGTAAGAAACAATAGGATTCAACAAAGACTAAAAATGGAATTATTAAGAACTTGTTATTACCGAATTGCAAACAACTTTTATGAACGACAAAAATTTATTGACAACCCTGCTGTCAAAATATGTCAATATGATGTAAACAATCCTATGAACTCTAAGAGACTTACATCACTTCTGACTATGTACAACGGTCAAGTTTTTCTATGTATGTGTGTTATCTCTGCTGTACCTGCGTTCATTTATTTATTATATATTCAGTACTTACTGGGTCTACCTTTAATTATTTAGATACCACATTGTGAACTCACCTGTGCCAGTTTTATATTTAGTTATATTTAGTCTTGTTTCTCCTTCCATGAATTTAGCTTTAAAAGCCACCAAAGTATTCAGTATATTACCTATGCTTTTCTACTATGTATTGCATTAATATTATGTTTTCAACACCCAAACTAGTTCGGAGACTTTCTGGATTAACAGCTTACTACCATACTCATCACAAATTATTTTCTTTTGCTCTATTCTTGTAAATTATCATCAAAAGCCTTTAAAAAATTATATTTTAATTTTCATTAGTTGAAGTATTGATTAGGAAATTCTAATTGTTCGATTAGGGGTAAGGCCTCGTGTCCAGGTCATTAAAGCTTACAAGAAAAAGTATCACCAACTTTTCTAGCTTTCAGTACTTAAACTTATAAATCACACTTCAGCACGAAGTAATCTTTAATTAAAGGCTCTCATGATAGGCTAAAAGAGTCACTGTCATTAAAACACTATAACTGAGGTGATTATTCACAGACAGAATCAATTGCAACGAAAACAAACTTTATTATCACGAAGGAAATCAACAAAGGCTCGCCCACACGAGTACGCTCGCAACGTAGGGCCGTATTCTCCTAGCGTGCGACGAGATCTCGATACAAGAGTGATGTAGCAGGCGACATCTTCTCGTTCGACTGCTACGAAGGATTGATTGAAAACTGGAATTCTCAAGCGCCTCTACCGTTCGAATCGTTAAGGCTTTCGCCGATCGAAAGAGGTAGAAGCCCTTCCTTCACACCGCCCATATTTTGACATCAAGGATCAAGGAAGTGCAATTTACGGAGTTCATAGGCAATTACGCCTTTACCTCCACATCATCTCAGAAATTTATATCATCAAAAAGAGGGGATTGACTAATACGGCAAAAATTTGGTAAGCCGAAAGACTTGGAAAAAATGCCTTCGCATTGAGAAAAAAGGTAAAAACTCATGAAGGTCTTAATTTTGAGCCTAAATAAGGGCCAGAATAATTTAGAATAGGGGCAGTCATCATAAAAATTTTGACTAGAAAAATAAAAGGTGAAGTTTCCTTGAACCTTGATATTCGTGTAATAGCAACCATCAGCATAAAGAATACGTAGGGGGAGACCCTTTCCGCTACGCGTCCTTTGGGAGGGAGGGAGGGGGGGGCCTGGTTACAGGTCGAAAAAGTAGTTCTGCCAGTGATCAGCTGGGAGGGAGAAGTTTTCGTTTTGGACCGCTATTCAATGCGGTGTTTAAAGGGTCGGAAATGACGTTGTTAAACGTCTGAAAGGTTTCCTTCTGAAAGGAAGCTAAGAATCTTATCAGTGAATTTCAAGTTCATGTGCACCCTTAAGCGCACGCTATAACTGATAAGTAAAATAAAAAGAGTTATTTGTTTCTTTAAAGAAATGAAGTTTAAGTCTCATTACTTGAATTTATTTTAAAATATTAATTCAGTCCTCTTAGACTGTGATGTTTCTTGTTAAAGAAACTTTAAAAAAGGTGGTTCCTCAGGTTAATGCTGTGTGCATTAAAGAACTCTAGAGGCGGGGGGGTTAAGGAACGAGAGGTAGTTATTCACATGGACGTCCGTGTGCTCATACCTAGCCCGTTTAAATGGGATAATTGAATATTCCGGATTAAGGACCGCACGCGGCCTTTTCCGGGAAGAAGCAACTGCAGGATCATATACGGGTAGCATATGTAGCACAGGATTAGCAACATGTTGAATATTTTTGAAAAATTTTTCCGAAAGTCGCTGTATAAAGCGATTAATGGGCATAATTTTGAGATCGTTATGAATTTCTTCGTTCCTTACGAACCACGGAGCTTTAAGTATTTGCCGAAGCAATTTTGATTGAAAAATTTGAACATGTTTTCTGTTAGTCAGTGCAGATGGGGCCCAGATGGGGCATGCATATGTTAAAACAGGCCTTATCATAGATTTGTAGAGCAGGATCTTGTTATCAAGTGACAGGTCGCTATTCCAAGCGAAAAAGGAGCGTAAATTGGTTTTGACAGCTGTTGCATTCGCTATTATTTTGCGAATGTGAGGCTGCCAAGTTAATTTGGAATCTAGTAAAACACCTAGATATTTATACGAAGACACCCAGGGAATGGGTTCACCGAAGAGTATTAAATTAGGTAGACTTGGGATATTTCTTCGGATGAACATAGTGGCAGCACATTTTGCGACATTAATTTTGATTTTATACAGACCGAGCCAGAGTTCTAAGGCTGAAAGGTAACTCTGTAATTGCGAGATTACCTGGAGGGTGTTGGAGTGTTGTGAAATGATGGCTGTATCGTCTGCATATAATGCAAGATCGATATTTGGGGCCTTAGGAATATCATTTACATATAGGTTAAAGATTGAAGGTCCTAGGAGACTACCTTGGGCTACGCCGGCATAGATCGGGCGGGGAGAGGAGAATTCGTGGTTAACTCGCACGCGGAAACTGCGTCCTGTCAAGTACGAGTTAATAATTTTAATAAGGTGAGCCGAGAAACCAAGCCGCATGAACTTGTATATAATTCCGTCATGCCAAGTCCTGTCAAAGGCTTTGGCAACGTCTAAATAGACGATACCAGTCTTCTCTCGCTTACGAAAGCCTTCGTGAATGAATTCCACTACACGGAGTAACTGGTGTACCGTGGAGTGTTTAGGTCGGAAGCCGAATTGTTCCGGGATTAATAAATTTTGATCCCGACAGAATTCATTCAGGCGATTAAGTAAGACAAATTCATAGATTTTTGAGAGAGAAGATAACAGACTTATGGGTCTGTAATTGACGGGTAAATTTAAATTTTGTCCCGGTTTTGGAATGGAAACGACTGCTGCAATTTTCCAGCAGTCGGGAAAATAGCTTCTCCTGAGCATTAAATTAATAAGTACTGTAATCCATATAATAAACATTGGGGGGAAGTTTTTGATCATGCGATTCGAAATAGAATCTATGCCAGGTGCCTTGTTAGGTTTCAGTTTATCAATAAAAACCATAACTTCAGTAGGATCCGTAGGTCGGAGTTCAGATGTGATGGGTTGTGTTAAAAAATCTTTAACCCGTGTTTGTATGCGCCCCTGTGTAACCGGTCGGTTACAGTAGGAGTCGTGGTTTGGAGTGAATTGTGTTGCAAGGCTGTCAGCAATAACCTCAGCCTTTTCTGAGTCTGTGTAGGCCATCTGTGCGCCATCGGCCGTTTGAAGGGGCGGAATGGGAGTTTTATGTTTGCGTAATCGGGCGGCTGCGCGCCAAATCGATTTGTCTTCAGTCGTTAGGGACTCAATGTACGTTTTTCACTCCGCTTGTTTTAATAAGCGGGTTTCAGTCCTTATCTCGTTCTGTATCTTGCGAAATTGGGCACGGATATTGGGATCGCGTGTCCTTTGCCAGATTCTTCGCAAGTAGTTGCGCTGCTTAATTTTGAATTTAGTCTCAGGTGGGAGCCTGACACCCGGATGTTTAAGTGGTTTTGAAGCCGCAGCTCTCGCTTCTTTTAGTAAAGACTCCAAATTTTTAATATACCTGTCAAAGTCCGAATTGCTGGAAATTTTGATGGGAGGGAGTGCTGTTTTTTCCAAAATAAATCTAAAATCGTCCCAATTTGTTGAGACTTGCTCCTCTAATTTTGAGTATCGATTTTGAATATCTAGGGTAATCAAAACAGGGTAGTGATCTGAATCCAAGTCCTGAATCACTTTAATATCATGCCGAAAATGTATATTATAAAATGCAGCCAGATCTAGAACTGCGGGGGACCCTCTTGCAGGGTAATAAGTCGGGAGGGTAGGAGCTATGATCTGTACATGGTTACTCTGGCACCATGAATTTAGACTAATACCATACCTGTTCTTATTCGGACAAAACCATGCGGTATGGCTTGAATTTAGATCACCAGCAATTATTAGATGATTTGAAACATTTAAAAGTTTATCAAAATCACTGACAGGAAAAGTTGGTCTTCCACGTGCTGTTGACTGTGGAGGTAAATATGCTGAAGTTATTGTCAGCGGGGGAGAATTTTGAAGGAAAATTTTGATAATAGTCGCTTCCAAAATATTTAAATCAGGGGACGGTATCAAGTGATGCCTTAGTGAACGCTTCACATAGATACAAGTGCCACCACTGGGATTTCTGCTCTGTGACACCCTGTCAGTATTATAAATGTCATAATTCCCAATTTTGGGAGTATTCCCTGGGGTAAGGTGAGTCTCTTGGACTAAGAACACGTCAATATCATGCTCTACTACAAAATCACGAACTTCGTGTATTTTTGATGTTAAGCCATTGGCATTCCAGGTTCCAATGATCAGTTCTCTGTTGTAATTTGAACTGTTTTGTACACAATTGAATTTTAGGCCGTTAAATATAGGTTCATCACTGAAAAACAGAAGGCATGAGTCTAAAAATGCCGAATTAGTTTGAAAGCTCAACATAGCTTTCATACAAATAAAATGCCCTCATTAAAGCATCTGCTTGCCTGAGTTTAGGCATTGCGTTTTTGAAGGCTAATAGCAGAATATGCTTATCTACCGCGGGGTCGCAGGAGATTTCAATTAAGCATTTTAGTGTAGAAGAGAAGACATCTTCAGAATCTGTGCTACACTCTGCTGTGGCTGATACTGCTGAGGCTGCAGGGGCTTCTGCAACCGGCAGTCTTGGATTCGTGGATTTGAATCAGTGCTCTGTGGTGTTCTTCACCATCTGTGCATAAGATGGTGAGCTGACGTTGCTTGAAGGAGCAGGCATGGGACGTCTTGTCTCAGCTGTTGCTGGGGGCTTAGTAGAACCCTGAGGGGGGCTGTCTGAGCAGCAGCTGCCCTAGTCTTAAGCGTGGAATTTTTACCACGGGTCCGTTTATTACCTGGGTAACGGGGACAAGATTTATATGATGCTGGGTGATCTCCACCGCAGTTGCAGCAAGTAGCAGGTACATCTAAACCTTTGGGACACTCACGTGCCCAATGGGGTCCAGAGCATCTGACACAACGGATTGAAAGGGTGCAGAGTTCCGAAGAATGGAAAAAGCCCTGGCACCGAAAGCATTGAGTAGGGCCCTTGCGGCCGCGATAACGCTCAATACTGATCTCTGTGCCCCACATGTCAGTGACGGCAAACAGATGATCGAGGAAGGGGTGTGGGATAACTTGTAAATATACAAGTGGCGTAGGATGTCTGGAGCCAGGCCGAGTCAGCCGAACGATGCGATGCACTTTAAAACCCATCGCCTCAACTTCCTCTTTGATGTCCCCGATTTCTGTTTCAACAGGGAGGCCTCTGATTACAATTTTGACTGGCCGGTTTTGTTTCAGATCAAAAGTCTTTAACTGGATGCCGGCTCGCTTCATCCAGCGGATGACCTCCTTGAACTCCAGCTCTGTCTGAACAAATAATTTCAAGTAAGGTCCAGTCAGAATGCTCCGTAAATTTCGGGCAATTTCTCTCAAAAAAGACACTTGTGTCTTCCAGTTCTTGCTGCTTTTGAGATGAATTGCAGGAATCTCTGGCTGCGGTGGGGGGGACGTTCCGTGCTTGCTCGGAATTTTCTCCCTCAGTTTGACATACATTAGTCATATTGCACTCATTATTTGCATTAGTACCATTAGAATTATATCACAGTTTACAACAGAATTTACATTATCATTAATTAAAGAATTTTTAATTTTGTCATATTTGTTCCTCTCCTTGGAAGGAGTAGCATTTTTTAACAATTTAGAATTTGGAATAGTCTGTTTGTTTACGTTAGTATGGATAGCCAAATCAGCAGTTAAATCTACAATAATGGGCGCCTTGCCCTGTTTCCTGCTTGACGGGGTGATAAAACCCTCTGAATCAATTGTTTGGTTTTTGCGCTTGCGCGCTGAAGTCGTCTGGACAGGTTTCCCCCGCACCTCGTGCGTAGCACGTTTCTCCTCGTGGTTTGGGGGATCTTCTGCCGATTGAGCGGCCGCCATCTTGGCCAAGCGCTCGGTTTCTAAATTTTTAAGAAATTCTTCACTGGTCGCGGGAAGGTGGAAAATTGGCACGTCAAGGAAGTTAGCAATGTCATTGTTCTTAGAGAAAAGAATACCAGCTTGATCCAATTTCTCATATCCAAGAGTATCCAGGGGTGTCGGAGTCCGCTTATGAAGCTCTTCTGCCTCTGTATCGCTTCAAACTGCATCTTTAAGTCATAAAACTGAATAATAAGTCCCATACGTTCATCCTCTGGTGAAGTAGATTACACAGGGGGAGCCTGATCCCCAATATCACACTTATCAATATCGATATCAACATTATTTTCGCAAAAATTCCCAGTTATCTGCTGTGTTGCCGGGAGCTCGTCATACGAGCAACCTTCACTCACGGCGTCCATGCTCGGAATCCCATATTTTGACGTAAAACGATAATACAGCAACCAATGAGACGACTTCTTAAAAAATAATCGTAATTTTAATTTTGTTTTTTTGTAAACAGATGGTAGCAGCGGATCAGTAAACAACGAATGTTTTTCCTTCTCGGATAATTTCTCTTCAGTTTTGGAGATTAGTGTCTTTCATTGAAAAGCACCATGAAAGATACTATTATTTTATAAACATCACACACATGCATATGTGTTATTATTTAGATTACTGATATTCATTACTTCTTTCAAGAAATAGAGTATCATTAAATAACAAAATGTAATTTTGTGTAATCTTGTTCATTTAAAGTTAACACAATCTGAAGATATATTCCAATAATTTATGCATAATTTGAATGATTATTAGCAGGCTAAAAAACACATCATTTAATTATGAATTCCTAAATTGAAAGGCAAGTTTTACATGTAAGGCAACCATAAAACTTCTGTTGTGGGGTGTTTACCTGATTTCTAGAAACCCTGAATTTATTTGTATTCAACATAATGATTCATGTGTTTGGATAAAACAGAAGCAGAATTTCAAGTAATATGTTATTAGACTCTGCAAAAGTGAAAAAGCAGAGGTTAAATGAAAACATATTGAAGAAACAAGAAAATATTAAATACTGAAGAAATAAAAAAATTAGAGTAAGCATTAGAAGATAAAGTTTAAAATTTAAAGTGTTTTTTAAATACTTTAAAAAATAACTCAATAAAAAGTTTTCAAGGTATATCATTTTAGTTTAGTTCTTTTTCAATTAAAGAAGCTAACATAAGAGACTTATTCATATGTTAAAAATATAGCTTAAGTAAGTTTTATGTGCATACAGAAAGGAGAAAAAAAAGAGCCTCAAAATAAAACTTGTTTTAAAGCAATAAGTAAATAAATAAAATACACTGGTTCTAGTAACATCTAAAAAACATACTGTTATATACTCTAAAACAAATCCTAAGTATTGCATCATGATACATAACACTCTTACAAAAGAAGAAATATCTGATTAGGAATATACTCTTTTTATTTATTTGATAACAAAGATGAGTAAAACATATGCAATATTACACTATGAAAAAGCCTGCAAGTCATGATAATATTATGAGACATTGATTAGTAAGGTAAACATCAGTTGATATATCTTTTACAGTAGCAATAAATTTTTCATTCAAAATTCTTAATAATATGCCAAAACAGATTTACTATTGGTGCCTCAGATTTAAGGTCACACAAAAGTAAATTTGATTTAGCAGACCATGAGATCTTCCATGACAAATTTATGAGCAAATTCATTTTTTTCAAAATGTTCCTGCAAATTTAACAAAAGCATGCAAAAAATTTAACATTAAAATTTAAAGCACTAGTATTTATTTACAATTTCTGTATTAAATGAATTTAACCACACTTTTAAAAATGCAATTTTCTGATAAATTCTAATTTTTATATGAAAACAGACCAAAATTTTAAAAAAGTAATTAAGTTTGTAAAGCTACTTAAAACAGATTTCCTATCCACACATTGAAAATAAATTTAAAGTAACTATAGTTAAAAATACAACATGAAGATTTAGTACTAGATCGTGCATGATAATGGGATCAAAATGATTTGTCAAATATTTAAATTAATATTCAGCTTTTTCAAAATGCCTAAAAAATACAGAATATATTAATCTTACTATATAGAAAAATAATTTAGATCATACTATCCAGTTTTAAACACTGGCGCCAACTAACAGATTTGGCGACGATACATCAGAATCAAAATGTAGAATGTTACTTTAAATAACCAATCGTACAGTAAAATTAAATAAAGAAAGGCATATCACTTTCCTAGCCCAGCACAAAGTTTACATGAAATGTAGGATAGAATTTTACGTACAGTATAAACTATTCATGATAATAAAAGGAACAACAACATCAAAAACAGAATTGGCGATATTTTACTGCGCAAACACGTACACATTCCTCAACTGATTTTGTATTTATAAAAATCAGTTGATCGTCAATAAGTGACAGTTAATGGTGCGACTCTCAGTTTCGCTTGAATCAATTGGCAAGTTACTTCCCCATCCTTTTCGGTTCGAAGAAAGACCCAAGTATAGGCCAATTTACAGGCATCACAAAAATTTTGTAACGATAGGTTGGCATTCTTAAGGTCGAGGCTCGTGAGCCGTGAGGAATTTTGATGTTTTCTAGATCTACAAACTGTTTTTTCCGTTTTCAAAATTTGAAAACTTTAAGAACGATAATTTCTTACGTTTTCAAATTTTAAGTTCCAAATTAACTCAAAAACACTGTTCGTCTTAGGGAGATAGTCACCTAGTGGGTTCACTGCAAGTATACATTACTTCTAAAAGCACAAACAAAGAAAAAAAGAAAAGCGTGAGAATTCCGCGATTTTCCTAAAGTATAATGAGCATTTGAACCAGTTCCTCAGAATGTACTCCACAAAGGAATCCTACCCCTTAAGCAGATAGCCGTAGTGTGCTTTGGCATAATCTAATAAATCCAAACCCTACTGAAACACTATATAGCTGATTTTCGTCATAACTAACAATCGACATCTAAGTAACTGGACTGCACGCTGTTCATGAAAATTTTAATGACACTTTAAGAATAAACTGAAATAAAACAGGAAAAAATTTTCACTCTAAGAGTATCAGATTAACAAAAGTGAAGAAAATAATCTCATAATTAGCAATTTTTTTATCCTTCTTTTTCTAATATTTCTTAGATTATACTTTTAATGAAAAATTACGAGTAAAAACCTTATAAAAATTAATTTATTAATGACCTCTGCTAGTTAACTATGTAAGTTTAAAATTCTATCAAATGCTATAAGTTGCATTAATTTTCTATGCTTAAGTTTCCTTCTCATTTATTGAGCAAAAATTTATTCGTTAATAAAAAATATGAAAGTAAAAATTCCCTTCTTCCATGCGCTCACAAATCATTATGCGAATGCCCATTTACAATTATCAAAGCCTGAAAAACGCATGTCTGCGATGTAATCGTCAAGTAATGATTTGTAGGTACTTTATTTTTTTTCGACGGCGATGTTTTTGAACTGTGAAGTTTTTAACTCGCTTTATATTCGACGAGGATATTTTGTACCACGATGTTTTCTCTTTACTTTCTTTTTTCCCCACGGTGTTTTGTACCACAACGTTTTCGCCTTGCGTTGTTTTCTCCTCGACGTTTTCGGTTATAACCGTTGTTTCTATTCTTTTTCTCTGCACCATAACTCGCCACTACGGCATTTGCAACCCTGCCTTTCTGTGTGATTCCGAGTCGTCTCTGTACCCCCCTACACAACCTGCAAGTTTGTCGATCTGGTAGAGAATCACCCTGTACATGGCTTCTATAATTGTTAGTCATTTTTTTAAATTTCCGAGAGACTTCAAAGATTGCAGTTCAAAGGGACTTACTGTCTGTCTACCATAAAAGCACCCGAGAAGAAAGTCTAACCAGAGATGCCGTAAAAATGAGAGCCATGTTTTGCAACGGGCTCTTGCAGAAATGCATTAAAATTTGCTATTTGTGGTACTTTGATGAATTGGCAATATGTTTTTTAATTAATTAATTATTAGTTCAAAGGGGCAAATTGCCCAGAAGGATTATTAATTTCGTTTGGGCCTTTCGCATCCATTCACTAAAAGCCTTGTTTCAATTTCCAGATTCTTGCCACCAAATATTATCGCCCTGTATTATATTTAAAGAAATTACAATGTACGTCCAGAAAGTAAGTTCCGGTTGGTAATAAAAGTAAATTGTGTACAGCTACAGAAAAGTTATTTATTGCACAAAATTCAACAACTCTTAAACTAATTTTCCACATAACTGCCGAAATATTGCAGGCATTTGTCATAGCGTGGCACAAGTTTTTGTATATCTTCTTCATAGAAATTTGCCGCCTGTGTCTTCAACCAGTTGGAAACAGTTTCTTTCAGCTCGTCGTCATAGTTAAAGTGTTGACCGCCAAGGAAAGACTTAAGATGTAAGAACAGATGAAGATGAGCAGCGAAGTCAGGGCTGTACGGAGGATGGTCAAACATGTCCCAGCCAAATCCCTGTAGGAGGTTTTTCGTCACATTTTCAGTGTGTGGTCGTGCGTTGTCGTGAAGAAAAACAACACCTTTTGACAGAAATCCTCGGCGCTTATTCTGTATTGCGCGGCGCAATAAGCATCTGCTCTGATTGTTTGACCACGCGGTAAGAAATCAATGAGTAAGATGCCTTTCCAGTCCCAGAACACTGTGCACATCATTTTTCGAGGTGTCAAGATTTGCTTCGGCTTAACCTTTGCTGGGGATGAAGTGTGCCTCCGTTCCATTGATTGCTGCTTACTTTCAGGGGTGTCGTAAGAAACCCAAGTTTCATCTCGCCGCTTTCAGCATAACAGAAATTCTTCACCGCTTTCAGCATAACGGGTCAAAAACTGAAGTGCACTACCCATCCGTTTTGTTTTGTGTTGCTCAGTAAGAATCTTTGGTACCCAACGTGAGCAAAGTTTACGAAATTTCAGTTTTTTGGTAACAATTTCATGCATTAGTGATCGTGAAATTTGGGGAAATTCCATAGCGAGAGCACTAATTGTAAACCTTCGGTTTTCATGGATCTTGTCATCAATCGCGTGAACCAGTTCTTCTGTAACCAAAGATGGACGCCC